>NCKV01000496.1:0-17178 GCA_003675905.2 Leptotrombidium deliense
GTGTGCCACTGTTGTTGTTGCTGTTGTTGTTGTTTCATTAACGGTTTAAGAAACTCATTAAACTTCAGTTGTCGCTCATTTTCGTGTCTTTCGAAGTTATTTGAATGCAATGCGTCCAGACAATTACACCTTTGCAAATGTTGTTGTTGTTGCTGTTGCTTTTTTAGTATTATTTTAGCATTCTTACATTTTGAATGTTAAAAATAATTTTCGCGGCACAACCAATTTAACAACCAAATTTCGACTCATTTTTAGTGTCGAAAACGCATTAAATTGGGCGAGAGAAAGAAAATAGAAATAGTATACTGAATAATACTGTATTCTCCCGTATTCTGCTTTTTATGGGAACAAAAAGTGTTGAAATATAATAAGAGTAGCAAAAAAGAAGTGGAAGAGTAAATTAACTTTTCACGAGTTGAATATTCAGGTTAAAATGTGTCTCACATCGATGCGTTCATCGAAAATGTTTGTGTTTGCACTTTCAAAGTGCGACTGTTTCGCAATTAAAGATGAGCAGCACTAATTGTCAATTTTTAATCGCTTAATTTCACTTTAATAACAAAACAAAACATTACAGACATCACACGAAGCAAACATACTATAATATTATAAAAACAATTGAAATCATTTCATGAACTTAATTTCTTGTTCATTGCGAAATTATTATAATTATAATTTCTGCTTCTCTTCAATGTTTCGTCGTCGTTAAGAAAGTCATTTTTCACAATTAATTAAGCTTCGTCATAATTTCGAGCCAAATTTGTTGTTGTTCGTTGCTAATTTCAGTCAATGTTCTAAAAAACGTTAAAAAACTGTTTTTAATGTTCTGATTTATTTTTGATTTTAGAACGAAAAACAAGCAACTGCTGTCTCTTCACTCGACTAATTATCGGATTGATTTTAGTTTCGATTCCGAGTTTAATTTTGCTATACTTCATATTCAATGAACCGTTAAGAATGTCCGGCAATTCGCGTTCGGCCAATGAACACATTAAAAAATCAGATCATTCGCATTCAGATACATTCGATAGTTCAGTTTACGTGAATACAAACATTGGACTCGTGAAAGGAACTCGAGTCTTTTCTTTGGATCGCGAAATAAACGCCTTTCTTGGAATACCATTCGCCGAACCACCAATTGGTAAATTAAGATTTGCGAAGACAAGGGAACTGAAAACGAAGAAGAAATTAATTGTCGCAACCAAACATCCACTGCCGTGTTTACAATACGAAATTAACCACAGAATACGCGTCGCTCCTTGGATCTCGAATTCACTGAGTAGCGAAGATTGTCTCTACTTGAACATTTGGTCACCAGCGACAGCGATGAATGCCTCCAAACCAGTAATGGTTTGGCTTTACGGAGGAGCATTTATTTCTGGTTCAATCGACGTTCCTTACTATGACGGTGCTTTTCTCTCCTCTTACGGAGATGTTGTTATCGTTGCAGTCAACTACCGGTTGGGTGTTTTCGGTTTTATTAATGTAAAAACAGACTCAGCACCTGGAAACATGGGTCTTCATGATCAAGTTGTTGCCTTGAAATGGATTAAAGAAAATATCGCTGGTTTCGGCGGAAATCCTGAATTAATTACTTTGTTCGGTGAAAGTGCCGGTGCATTTTCAGTTGGATTTCATTTGTTCTCACCTCTCAGTCGTAATCTATTTAGAAGAGCCATTCTTCAAAGCGGATCTCCTTTGTATCCACAAATACTCGAAGATCAACAAATGCCGATAAAAAGAGCGCAAAGTTTTGCGGAACGTGCCGGCTGCGCTAATGCTAACCTAACTATTGACAGTAAACCGAATGTGGTAATTGCTTGTCTGCAAAGGTTAGACGCACACTTTTTGGCTAAAATTAGCGACGAAATGATTGATGGTTTTCATCCTCCTTTCGGAGTGACAATTGGAAATGAATTTTTACCAACAAATCCATATCACGCTATTCAGGAGAATGACTTCGGACTTCAGAAGGAAATTTTAATTGGTGTAAACAAAGACGAAGGATCATTTTTCCTTCATTGGACTTATCCTGAAATATTCGATATTTCGCAACCGAAGAATGTTTCCGAATTGGAAGCTCAAAAACTGATTGAGATCGCTTTTAGAGCAGTTCCAGATCCTGGACCAAAACTGATCTCACACTTCTTTATGAGTAATTTAACTGACACGAATCAAGAAGATCTAAGACGTATTATGTACGAATTAATGGGCGATTTTATCGTCGTTTGTCCTACAGTTTCCTTTTCAGAACAAATTGGCGATCGCAACGTAAGCGTCTATTATTACATGTTCTCTCATCGACCGAATAATTCTAAATGGAGCAAATGGATGGGAGTCACTCACTTCGACGAAGTTCCGTTTGTGTTCGGATCTCCGTTTACACAATTCATGGATTATTCAAACGACGAAAGATCACTTAGCGCTCGAATTATGGACACTTGGACTGCGTTCGCAAACTATGGGTAAATAACTATGCAACAAAAGATAATCACTTTGTTGAACTTGATCTGCTTACAGAAAAGTTCCACTTCAATCGAATAAACGATGGCCGTTGTATAACAGCGAAAACAAATTGTTTATGAATTTCGACACCAACACAGCGACAGTTGAAAGTGGACCTCACGAACACAATTGCAATCTCTGGAAGTTCATGTTCCAAACAATCGCTGCCGTTTAAAATTAATTACTAATTAATTGATTCAATTACTACCTTTGAAGAAAGCTTTACTACTGTGTAATTATTATTTGCAGTGAGAACATATTTTCGTATTTTCAAAATAACATTTCATTAACGTTGTAATTAGATTTTAGTGTTGAACCAACTTTTCTGTAATGTTTATAAACGATTTATATAAATTCATTGAGTTTACCATAAAAAAGTGGAGAAATTTCATGCTTTGAATTTATTTTATAAGATTAAGTTATCAAACTGGAAACACACTGTTTACTTAAAACGTCACAGATCACAGACGTGTGCAACATTTTGCTTTTGGTGAATTAATATCAAATAGGATAGAATTTTGACAGGACAAGCAATGGAAATGAATATGAACACAATATAAAAGGAAATCCTTCGAAAAGTGTCATTCAATGTTTTTCGATTTGACGAATTAAATACAAATTTTTTGTTTTTTTTTGTAAATTATTATTACAAACATAATCGTTTTGCCTATTGTAGCACTGAGTGTGTTAAGGAAAAAGAAAACATCTTTCTCAAGGTTACTTTTCAGTATAAAACAGTTCTGAGGTACTGAAATTTTAAAAAATTTCGCTGAGATGTTCACGATTGTGCTCATTTGTCTCGCATTCACATTAAACGCGAATTTAGTAAAGAGTGTTTGTGTGATTGATTCTTCGTCAAAGTCAACAACATTTAGTAATTTAGAACATCAATGTTCTATTCAAGAATTAATTGATTTGTTTCATAATTTAAATTCAACAACTTTACCGAAACCGAATTCCGATTCTCGAGGATTTACGAGATACTGTAAAGATGAAGAATGTTGCCATCCAGGCGAATTTATGCGCTTTTCGGTCGCAAACTTTTGGCAAGGAAAGAGATTTTACAACGAAGACGACGGACAGTTGACATTATTGAATAAAATTGGAGTCAACGACGACTACATGATGGAAATGGGTAAAGCAAATGTCACCATTGACAAATGGCCAGGAGATGGCAAGAATGCAATCAAAATATCGTATTCAACTCCATTCTTCGATATCTTAACTGATTACATGCGTGAAGTTCAGAAAAACGTTTATCTCGGTATTGCTACATACTCAGTAAGAAGTGATTGCATAAGTTTCTTCTTCATACTTGAATTGCACGAAGATAAGGATACTGTTAAAATCGTTAAGAAAAGCAAACATGACGATCAAAGTTTGTAGTGTTGTTGATTTTAGTCTAATTAATGTTTGTAATGAATCATTAGCAATGATTTAATTTTCGCGAATGTGATTTTTTGACGTGAAAATTTAGCACAAAATATATTTTCTCTTTGAGGAAAAAGAGCTTCGTTTTTATTTCGTTCAAAATTTCTTGTGTGTAAAAAATTCAAGGTTTGCATCTAATTGCCGTAAAATTACAATCATTAACAACAACAGGTAAAAGCTTTATTATGGTCATCAGTTGAGTTGCTTTTTTCTAATAATAACTCATCTAATGTCGCTTCTAATAATCGTATACTTTAATGGCTTTTTCACATCAAAACAATAACGCGATGCACAACATGCTTACTGTGTCATATACATTTTTCAATACATCATAATTTTGCGGAAATTATATTTAAACGCGTTGACCAAAATATGAACATTGTAATTTAAATTAGGCAACTAATTATTAATATGTGAATTCATAATATGTCGTGTGTATATTAACTTGGCTGTCTCATGCAACAATGAATTTTTTGAATCAAAATTATCTCATTTTCCATTGCAAAGCAGTTTGTCAAATTATTCACATTAGAAAAATATGAGCAATAATGCTGTTTGTTTTGTGTCGTGCTGATTTTCAAATGCGCTGAAATTAATTTTAGCGTTTATTGTACAGTCAAAGCTGAATAAATTTGACACAGTTGTGGCTAAGAAAACTATTTATTAAAATATACCATTTCACTAGAAGCGCACTTTTTGGTATTTAATGACATATTACTGAAACCAATAAACAGAAATGTCAACTTTGGGTGAGTGAGGTTGATGCACGGTGACTGTTTGATAATAGGATCTCAATCACACTTTTATTCACTGTCTGTGAGTGAGTCAATATTACTCACTGTGGCTCACCATCAGTTTACCAACGCTCACTCACGTTCACTGTTAGAAACAGTCATTCTCCTATGCAGTCACTCACGATCATTGAATCAGACAATTCAGTCACTCATGAATAATCAACTCACCATTGACACCTCTGATTAAAAAGTGATGCTTAAGCACAGTATTGTCAATGTTGGTTAATTGTGGTTCTATTATAAAATACTGCAGACTTCTATTATAAACTGTGACCAAAATATAATTGTTTCTATAACATCATTTGAAGTTACTGTTTTTAAATGCGTGTTCACTGATTTTGCAGGAAAAATTCGCATAAGCTTTGCGGAAATTAGATCAGTATGATTGCGATGAATTTTAAGTATGTCATTTGCAATTAAATGCAGTTCCATTTCACAATCATAATTTATAAATATGTTTACTTTACGCGACAATGTTTAATTTGCGTGTCACTCAACATGCACAATTTTAATCACAAAAATATTCCATCATTAATTAAACAGGAAAGGTTTGCGGTAAAAAGTTGGAGAAAATTTTGTTTCATTGTAAATTGAATTCGATCGAATTTGTTTTTTACAACAAAATTAATTTTTTATAGTTAATTAACATAAAAACTTAAAAACAATTTCAGTTAAGTGTGTCAATGTGCGCTGTAAGAGAAATAATTTTGATAAAAAGCATTAAAAGCGACATTTTTATATTTCCCGATACACCAAAAACACATAATTTTGTGTCTCACTGTTAACATGATAACTAGGCACCACTGAAAGGTAATTTTCGGCTGTTGTCCAATTGGAAATATGTTCAATGTTCTTCTTTACAATAAAGTTATTGTATCCATCATTGAAGTAGAAAAGGAAGTCATCCTCATTATTTAATCCTTTCACTGAATACAAAATTCGTTTTCCTTTTGCAGCTTTAATAAAATAAGCAGCACATTCGTCGTCCAATTTATTCGAAATAATTAACGATTTCTCACTTTTCGTCGCTTTATACAACGTTTTACACGAATGAAGACCAAAGGTCAATTTGTAGTGCAAATCGTAAGTTTCGTCCACAAATTGATCGAAAAACTTTACTTTTTCGTTCCATTTTAATTCACTTTGCGATATGACTAAAAACAGAGAAAATCAACAAGTCATTCACACGCATAGATAAGACCTTGAAATTAGGAAATCGTATTGCTTAATTTCGAGGTGTCATTGCATGTAATTTATTTTGAACTTACATCTTGCATTGATTACGAAAAACGTGATTGAAATTATCAACAAAAGTACAGTGAAGCAAATAATTACAATTCGGACCCAAAATACGGACTTCGGACTAATTTCGCATTTCGATTCTTCGTCAATAAATGCATTGTAATTTACACCGCTTTCGTTCAACTCAATATTTGCGAGCATTTCAGACAAAATGAAACGTTAAGCGAATGTCAAGCATTATTTATAATAAAAATATGCCACAAAGTAATTCTAAATATTCGTAAACAATAATAATTACAGTTTTAAATTATATACAGATGAACTAAATTTGAACAGATCACATTTAAAACATAAGCGGAAGAGTCAAATTACACTATATTTATACAGACATCATTCTGAGCTCATTTTAAACTATTTAATGTGATGACCATTTTGCACTTTTTAAGTAAAATTAAATTAATTAAAGTAATTTAATTATTGTTGTCCACTGTTGAATAAGATAAATGAATGCTTTTATTAAAAGTAGTTTTATCCCTGAAATGATGTATTTAAAGCATAAAAAATGGAAAATAATTGTAAACAGCGAAAGAAAGAAGAAAACAGTGATCTCATAAATCAAGCAAAACAATAAATGACGAAAATTCAGAAGTGCGTGAACACAATGAGTGGTTAATTATTTCACGTTTCGCTGTGAAAGTACAAAAAGCGAACGACATAAGGAATTGAGCAGCAATTACTAAAGAGAATGAAAAAATGCATGAAAAGCGATGAATTATGAAAGATGAAAGCAGCGATTGTTACGTTAGTAGAACGCAACGCGAAACGGATCCCCGGAAGCGAGTGGAGTGACATCTGTATTGCTTCACTTGTAAACGCGACAAAAACAATAGTTACGAAAATGCCGTCGACGAGTGAGACTAAATCGAACAGTTCGCTACCGACTCAAACCGAAAAGCCTTTACATTATCAGTGAGTATCGTATTCTGTGTACATTTCGAGAGTGTAACAATGTTGACTATCCTCAGATATCTGAAAGAGTTTCGTGTCGATCAGTGCCCGCTTTTTCTGCAACACAAATGCACGCAACACAAGCCGTTCACTTGTTTTTACTGGCACTTTATGAATCAACGGCGACGACGACCAGTAAGACGCAGAGATGGAACGTTCAACTATTCACCTGATAACTACTGTTCTAAATATGACGAAACGACTGGAATCTGTCCGGACGGCGATGAGTACGCTTTCTTTGCGCCCATTTTGCTACACTTTCACACGCAATGCAGCAATGCTCCCCTATATTTTGTGCGCCTTTCGCTGTAAACAATCGTTTAGTTTCTCTTATTCTTCATTTTTTTCATTCTTTTGTATTGTTCTGTATTTCCATGTCAAAAATAGCGCTCGTTTTAAACGTGATGTTTCGTTGTCCTCTTTGTTGCTTCTGTTTGCAATCAACTTCAAAGCGAACACTGACGCCAGTGTTTAGGGTGCGCATAGAAATTGCATATTTTCATGTACGTTGTGTGCACTTCTGTGTATAAAATAACTCAAAACAGTATTGATTTGCGTGAAATTACATTGAAAATATTTAGAAAAGTATTGTATGTGAAGCAACGAACGCGATGACAGCGACTTAAACACTTGACAAGTGTGTAAAGCGCGAAACGAGCGTGAAATGTGTTCTCAAATCGTACGTCGTTTTGTGATAGTCTTGTGACTCGCATTTTGACACTTATTTCTATGACAACGCATTGCAAAGCGAGAGCAATGTTTGTGGTCACGCCTCTCGTCTCTGCTTTAAAGGTCAATACATTTTCAAAGGCAACAAACTTCAGTATTCGCCTTTTTGTTTGCCTTGCTTTTTTATTCGCGTTTCTTTTTTGAATGCATAAAAACATAGAAGAAAACATACAACGAAATACGTAACATGTAACAACATTTGAAAGTGCTTTAGTTCGATTCTTCATCTTATGTAATCGCGTTTTGCAATCTTCATTTCGATGTTTCAGTGAACATTGTTTTTGAAATTAAGTTTATGTATGTTTTAATTGTAATCTGACGTTTCAATCGCACAACACTTTTTCATAGAGTTTCGTAATTATTGAAACAAAAGAGAACAAAACGTAATCCGACATTCGTTTTGAACGCAGACAATTAACGGCAACACTTGTTTTGTTAGATTATAATTTCTGCTGCTGCTGACGTTATTTCATTAATTAAAGCAAGTGACTGCTTTTTAATTTCAAAACGCAGTTCATTTTATTTTCTCTAAATCACAGCTTTTCAAGTGGTTAGCAATTGTTGTTTAAATTAAATTCAATTGCTTTAACTTCTTTTCAATGTTGGTTTTTCACGCAAATTATGTTGAATGCATTAAGGCAACCTAATTTACATGTTTTGGCGATTAAGACAAATCTTTTGTGTTCTCCGTTTACTTTGTCAAATTGTTTTGGTTGCACTTTAATTCGCATTCGTACGAACGTACGTTTTTTGCATAATTTCATTGATTAGTGTATTTTCGAAGCATTTGGTAAATAAAGCGAACTAAACTGAAGATGCATGCATAATTAATATGGAACGTATGATGTTCTGCTTGTTTACTTATTATCGGTAATTGATTGATACAGAAAACGTTGACAGCGAATAACGCGATTCTGTTGCATAATTTTTTGCGTTTTTGTAGATAAACGTTTGTTACGTTTAAAATGCAAAAGGAAACCGTTTTGTTTTTTGTTTATTTTTGTTTGGCGAATGTGTTTGAAGCAAAGGAAACCGAAATACTTCATATCGCGTGTTTTCTTTTTCTTTCCACTTTCGCTTGAATTGCTTTACGGTCTCTGTTTTTGGTGTGCTTTTTTATTTGAGCGCAAAGCAGAGACCACATTTTGTGAGTTTACATGGAATGCATGCACCCATATATCACTCAACAGAAAGTTGCGCTAATCGCTGTCTTTGTGCCTCACGAAATATTTATGTGTGTGTGTATCTATCTGTCAATCGTTTTGTAACGTTTCGCTGCAATTGCGATAAGCTTTGAAACACAGCATTTCTTTATTGTATCTTAGTGACGATTTATTTAAACGACATTACATTAATCGTCGCTTTGTTTTCATGTTGCAACCGTAGGTGCACTCATTTACATCGAACAGCAGGAGACACGGAACGTAGATACCATCTAAGATACTACAAGACTGGAATTTGCGTTTACGATACAGATAGTCGCGGTTATTGCGTAAAAAATGGTCCGCACTGTGCGTTCGCGCACGGAATACATGATTTACGGAATCCAGTGTACGACATTCGAGAATTGCAAGGAATGGAAAGCGGAGGTTCGCTTAGTTTATGTGAATTGGGCAACGCAATCGGAGATAACTCATCGGTCGGTTCATTAGTGGCACCGAACTCGTTAGACAAAGAAAGAAATGCATTGAATGACGATCCGCGATGGCAGGACACGACATATGTGTTAGCAAATTACAAGACAGAACTTTGTAAACGACCACCGAGACTATGTAGACAAGGGTTCGTTGCACTGCAAATACCACATGTGCACTGTTTTCATACATTCCTTTGAACAGCTACGCGTGTCCGCAGTTTCATAATAATAAGGATAGAAGAAGATCACCGAGAAAATTTAAATACAGATCAACGCCATGTCCTAACGTAAAACAAGGAGACGAATGGGGCGATCCAAACAATTGCGATTCTGGAGATACGTGTTCGTATTGTCATACGCGAACTGAACAACAATTTCATCCAGAAATCTATAAATCGACGAAATGTAATGACATGACCCAGACCAGTTACTGCCCGCGCGGACCTTTCTGTGCGTTCGCACACGTTGACAGTATGTCGAGCGATTTTATGATTGCTTACAAATTATTACTTTATTGCAGAGGAAATGTCTGCTGCCAGAGATGTAAATATGGATAATAGTACCGATTTAGCGTCATTATTATCAAATGCATTGCCGCAAACAAATTCCGGAAACGGGAATTCGACCAACTCAATTTCTAATTCGACAATGATGACATCGGCATCAAATGCACTTGCAAACCATTCAGCTAAAAACAATGGAAATAGTAGTTCAATGAATATTGCAATTTCGAGACCAAGTCAAACGCAGTCACAAGACTCAGCGAAATTGTCGTCAAGCGTAGCCTCTTCGTTACCGGATCATTTTGCGACGAGCTTCGATTCGAATAGATTCGGCGGATCACCAGCACTGCAACAACAAATATTCCAAAGGGATCAAACTCCACCGATGAATACCGTTGGACCAGGACCAGGACCAATTGCTAGACCGCGATCGTATTCTTCGTCCAATGCCAGCACTGCGTTACCAGTGCCTGGAAGTGGATTTGGAGTTCCTGCGGATAGTATTCTGTCTAATTATTTGAAAATGAGTTCAACAGTCGAAGAAAAAAGTACAATTGGACTAAATGGTCCTCATTCAGCGAGGCCGGGAACTTCGTCGTTATTTGCTGGAACCGCGTCGCCATTGTTTAGCACACTTACCGGAAACCGAGAAGGCGGCAATAATTGTTTAAGTTTGTTTGGAACATCAGGATTTCACGCAACAGCGGATACAGTAGAATCTGTTGTTGGATCTGCATTAGAAGATCTCAACTTAGATGACATTCATTTAGAAGCTTCTTTGGAGAAAGATTTGGGACATCCGAGTTCACACCATGGAGGTAATGGGGGTTTAACAGACAATGACATCGCTTCGTCTGTCAGTTCGTCTTTAGGACGAAGTTTAGTAGGATCTACTCCCCCTGTAAATATTCCTGGTAATTACATTTCTTTTAATTGATTGTTGCTAATAACTGATTTTCAGGTGCGAGGTTAGAAGGACATAGGTCGAGTATTGCTAATCTATCTTCTCCCCCAATTGGTGCATCACCGTTAGCATCACTCGGCGGTCAATCGACTGGACCTTATACAGTATCGCCATTCGCGCGACCGTCGTTAAATGCACAAGCTTCTTCTGTAGCATCTGTTACATCTAGTTTATATGAATTTAATTCGGGAACCAATTTGTCACCTTCTTCGCAATCTGGAGGAGGTTCGTCGAATGTACTGCAATCTGCAGCCTCTTTGTTTCAAAGGCTAAAAGAACAGCTACAAAAACTTAAGGAAGAAGTAGCGCAACACAAAAGGAAAATTGCATCATTGGAAGAGGTTAGTTTGTTTTGAACAACGATTTAGATGAAATGTTTTTGTTTTGCAGACTTGTAGTGCGTGGAAACAAGAAGCGGAAGAATCGCATAGGAGAGAAAGGATGACTGCGCAACAATTAGAAGAAGTATTACATTTAATAAGAAGAAGAGGTACTTAAGATTGATGTGTTTTCAATCGTAGGCTCTAAGCAAAATCAGTCAACTCGAAAAGAAGCTACAAGAGAATAACGCAAATAATTCATTTCTCTTCCGAATGTCGGAACCCGAAAATATTTCAGTCGATCATATGCAGCAACTGTTGCATCAGCAGATTAATAAGAATATGGAAAAGGTATGTTTCGAATACGACGACGTGTAATGCAACGCTTCTCTTGGCTATTCACGTCATCAAATTACAATTGAGTGCATCGTAACGTTCGAACGATCGGTGATGCGTTTGTTTGCACTTTCCAGCGAAGTGCGATACACGAGCATACAATTAAGCAGTCTTTTCTTTTTTCTTTTGTTTTTTAGAAGGAATGAACGATACACTTTCAAACACACGTGAAAGCATTAGGAACTGTACAATATTTGTCGAATGAAATATTTTATTACAATTGTCTACAAATTAAATGCTGAACCGAAGAAAAGTAAAAACGTTTTATTTTGGTTTTTGAAAGAGACTGCGAAATGAAGTTTTAAAAAACGAATAATAATAATCGACAGTAAATATTTGCAAATAATAAAGAATGAACAGTGAAATATACATTTTGTTGGCGACGCAACAGTGAACCTCAAACAAATGAATCGCAATATTTGTACATGTTTATGTGTATTGTAATTGAGAATAATCGATTCATTTGTTTGCGTATGGTTTTCAAAATCGAACTGATTACTTATGAAATGTTTTAAAAATATGTTTCTCCGTTTTGTTGGTAAACGTGTACTTCTTGATTGCATTACTTTAGTTAATTGTATGTTTTTTAGAAATCGTAATTTGCAAGTTTGTTGCGTAAAATTGTCACTGATAAGAAGCGCATCTTTCAAAGAACTAAGTGAATGTTAGAATTGAGAATGTGAATTCGATAACACTCGAAGATAACTTTATTTTTGATCATGTTTCATGACGCAATTTAGGAATATATTTAAATTTTCATTTTTCTCTTTTTTTACCAAGTATCACACTTAGTTTGTCCGATAATTCAACTCAATTATCGATATAATCGGTAAAAGCTCTGAGAACACAGATCGAAGTTCACAATTTATTTGTTTAAGTTAACAAAATGTTTCGATTTAATAATATTTCAATTACTGGAACAACTTTTCGATAAAAGATTTAATTTCGTTTTCAATGTTTTTGTTTAACTGAAGTTTATTGTGTAACATTTAACACGCAGATGAATGGTTCTAAAAATGATCTAAAACAATGAAAGTGAGAACACACACGATATACACACACAACAAGCAAATGATGATCATTATTGATATTGAATTGTGTCCGTTTTTACTGTTCGATCACAGCGAATGTGAAAAACGCTATTTTAATATTTCCAAAATGATACAAAAACCAAAATTTAAATAAAAATAGTTATTTGAAAAACATGATTTGATGTGCAAAAAAGAAAGAGAAAAGCAATTTTAGTTGTGTTTCAATGTAAAATGATACAACAAAAGTAACAAATAATATCGCCAACAACTAATTTTCACAAACATTTTCATAATTTTATTTATAAAAATGTGTGCGAAAATTTTTAGTCCTAAAAAATACATTGTTTTCTACCGTTTCGTGAATCGAGTTGTTTACAAATATTTGAAATGAATGCTAGTAATTAGGTTAGTTAGATGAGATATATATGAATTACAATGATCCATATTTGAAAATAAAAATGCTTTCGTAAATGAATTGTGGACGTTTTAGTGACCAACAACATTTATTATGATTATTCAAATACTTTGAAATACTTTTCTCAGAATTTTGTGAAAGTGGCACAAGTAAACTTATTAATAGGAAATTTAATTACCATAATTGAAACAGAATTTTTTATTTTTGCAACGAAAAGTTACTGTGAATGTGTCGGGTATATAAACAAAACAATAAACGAACTGTGTGGGCAACTCGATTGACCGGTGCGACCCATTAAATGTCCGAATGAAGTGAACTTTCAAAGAAACTGCAAACATTGCGAAATAAAATTCAATAATCAATTATTTTCCAGTCGTCTAGTTAGTTAATGATTCAAATTCAGATACAGATCGTATTTACGAGAAATTTAAAGAAGAATTAGTGTATTTCAAATTTAGCTATTTTTTGTACTAAACGATGAACCGTCATGGTGCATTTGAATGAGTATAACTTGCCCGTCACTGAAATTTGCAGTGAATTTTGCGACTGTTTTCAATGGGAAACAAAACAAACAAATTATTCATAAATAATAATCATCCATAAACAACTGTTGTCTACAAAAATGTTTTTTCAAAATTTTCATAATAACCTAAAAATTGAAATTGAAATTCAAAATTTTTGCGAAAGTATTTCAAAACAAATGGTTTGCGACTAAAATTGCGATTTCTTTTCTCTTTGTTTTTAAATTCAAAAATAATTGTGAATTGTCTCTCAATAATCATTTCAATTAATCAATGTTTCTGTTAATTATTAATTGATGAAAAAGTTGTTTTTAATGAGAATTACAAATGATTCGAATTTCGAAAACAAAAACATTGAACATTGTGTTGTTAACGAAGCAATCTCTTCATTTAAATATTCAATTTATTAATTAAAATAATTATAATTAATTAATTTGTTGTGTACAACTTGTGAACACATTGATCATTCGTAATTATTAATTATTGATTATTATTATTATTATTAATTACTAAAAAATAACAAATTGTAATGAAATACAAATTTAACCAATTTTAGTTTAGAAACAAATTCAGTGAACAAAGAAAACAACAAATTTCGAAGCCAAACAACGTATTTTAAATAATAATAATTTTCATGTGGAAAACTAATATTAAACAATAATAGGAATTTAATTGTAATTTAAACTAAAAAGTGATTATCAAATTAAAAAATAATAAATTTTCAATTATAAAAAGCGATGGAGAAACAACAAACAAAATGTATTTCACAATCAAAACAATTCAATTCAATTAAATGTGAAATAAATTGAGAAAACTGTACACGAATACATTCTTTGTCTTAAAAAGAGTCGTAATGTATTTCTCGAACGAAATACACTTAAATTCGAAAATTGCACAATTATTTTATGTGAAAGTGAAAGTGCGAAAAGTTTGCGTCAACAAAAAGTTTTTTGATTGAAAATAGAAACGCGAAAACAGAAAACAAATTGAAAAAAGCGCCGAACACAAACGCCGGAAGTGTTTTGAAGGTAAGAGACGCCGATTTGATTACAATGTACGTGGAAATTCGGTTCGTAGTGCGGAACGGACGTAGTCCGTGTTCAGCAACGTTCGCATTCAGCAAAACATTGAGAAAAATGAGGATTTCGTTCACATCTAAGAGAGCCAATCAACGCTTCGGCTGCCATTCATGTGAACACGTCATTTTGTGTTCACGAACGCGTCGCTGCTTTAATATGCGACCAATCGTGTTTAGCTTCCTTCTTAAAAACCCCCGTTTTTACCCCAAAAATGTCGGCTAAAGAGGCGTGTTCGGGGTCAATGAATGCAAAGCGAGGCTTACATGCCACCCCTACTGTTTGGGTGAACGCTGTGTTCCCGTTTCTGCGCCGCGTTTCAAAGGCTTTCGTTCGCTTTGCATTCAATTGAGTACAGGAATCGCACCATTTTTGCTCTGTTTTTAGAGTTTACGGCTACAACAAGCGAAAAGGTAAGTGTTTTTAACAAAAGTGTTCGCAAATGTTTGTCGAGTGAACATGGATCTCGAAAGTAAGCTTAAAATCGAACAGAAAACACAGTTGAATTCGTTGTTTCGATTTCATTGTTTCGCCGAAAAGTGCACTGAAAAGTGTCCGTCATTTTGTTGCTTCGCTGTGCGCTGATCTCCTCTCTGATTGGCTAATGTGTGAATTGAGCAATTCTTTCCCCACTTTTGTTCTGTTTACCAAAGCATCGCTTCTTTGCAACACTTCTAACCGATTGCATTGCACTAAAAGAACCGTGTCGCCAACAGACCAGCATTACTCAACAATTTATTATGTAATCGGTGTTCACTCGAGAAACGTTAGGTGAATCGTTTTTTAAGTGCGCGCTTTTAATGTGTTTTGTATTGCAGTATTCAAGTGAAATTTTATCGACATAACCAGTGATTTGGATTCAAATTGGTGTTAGTGAAAGGACTACTCAATGGCCCGTACCAAGCAAACTGCGCGTAAATCTACAGGAGGAAAAGCACCTCGTAAACAGTTGGCAACCAAAGCGGCGCGTAAATCCGCACCGTCGACCGGAGGCGTCAAAAAGCCGCACAGATACCGACCGGGTACAGTTGCCTTACGAGAAATTCGTCGTTACCAGAAGTCTACCGAACTTCTAATCCGAAAACTGCCGTTTCAACGTTTGGTGAGAGAAATCGCGCAGGACTTCAAAACAGATCTTCGGTTTCAGAGCGCCGCCATTGGTGCACTACAGGTTCGTTTCTTATTACATTTATGTGAAATTAATATATTTTTAATGTAAACGATGAACAGGAGGCAAGTGAAGCCTATTTGGTCGGATTGTTCGAAGATACGAATCTTTGCGCGATTCACGCGAAGCGAGTAACGATAATGCCAAAAGACATTCAATTGGCTCGAAGAATTAGAGGAGAACGTGCATAAATATTATTTAGCCATCCATATTATGTCACTCATTTACGATATTGTCTCGAATTTATATTACTGTGGGCATCGATCGACTTAATGACCAATATTCGTAATACAGAAAATCGCTATTTCTTCTCGCCTAAAAAGTTAAATCAGACTTTCACACTATGTTATTAATTACTTGGTTTATATATTCATTTATGTCCCACGTTTAATTTGCTTCAGTTTCTCGTGTAAACTATTGAAAAGAGTTATGCTTTGAAACGAAAACATTGATTTAAGTTCTTTGAGACAAAGGCAAAATGCAGAGCTACCATTAAATTGAAACAAGCAAAATAGTCGATAGTTTAAAACGGTTGTAATTATGATAATCATGTAATTGTGGTTTGGGTCATTTCACCCTTTAAAAAGTAAGCAAACCTTACATATATTTACAATTCATTGCTATTTCTTTTTCTTCGATTCTCGAATATTTCACCAATGTTTTGGTTCACAAATTAAATCACGTAACGAATGAAAACGAAACGTTTTTGTGTTCAAAAAAGTTTTGTTTATTCATTATAATTAACTAATGTTCGAACCGTAAATTACAAGACACAAACAAAGCATATATTCGAGGTTTCATAACGCAATTCGTTTTTTATAGTCGTAAATGTTTCTCGAAATATAATTCAATGGAAAAGTAATCGCAAATCCATTTTTGTCTTTTTTACAAAAAACTTTTTTGTGTAATTACTCAATAACAATATTTATCTGGAGACCCGCAAACCGATGAATGGTCAGATTAAAAACCGAAATGCTCGGTTTAGTGTCTGACGAGTTAAGAATAAAATCAAATGTGTAATACCTCAGTTAATATGTAACACCTCTCCGAGACTGCATAGTTTTTGGTTTGCTTCGCTTCGTTCAATCATTTCCTGCACGTCTTGTCTGAAGAGTAGTAACTGTTCGCAATACAATGCAATATACATTTCGTTCCCGCAATTAACCCACTTTTTGTTCGTTTGCCTCAACTTAGCCGTTGTTTTTCATTTCTTGTTTTAACTTTTTTCGCAGATTATGTTTTTTATTGCAGTAAAATTACGTACCCTTTGATTTCCTTTCAATTACGTTATTGTTTACATTTTACATTTATGATTCGCGTTCGATTATTCGCTAAAGTTCAATCGGCGCCGTTGAGCAAGACTCATTCGAAAGTCGCGTTTCGCATAGATTCGGGAACACAGCAACCATTGTTTGGTAACCAGTGTTGAAACAAACGCG
>NCKV01000497.1:0-17158 GCA_003675905.2 Leptotrombidium deliense
AGATCTGCCATCATCTGTTACAATTAATATTGCTCAGTACAGTGAGTCGATGTTTGTAAACTGTGCAGTGCGAAACATATCAATATATTGACATTGAAAGTGCAATAATTAAATAACTTATAAATCGAAAAATGTTGTTCACAGACCAACAATGACTCGTCGTTATCAGGAGCCAACTTTAAAATAGAGGTGCAGTAGCGATGAGCCTCATCGATATTGTTTGCAGTCAATTCCATGTTTGCCAAACTCATCATTATCTGTCAAATTTTGTTGATTAATCTAAGTGCTTGTCAATAGGTAACCTCACTTTAACATTGTTTTCATCGTAATTCAACGCTTCCTTGTATGCATTCACTGCTTGTTTAAAGTCTTTATTATTTGCTACCAATTGCTCGGCGAGTTGAGAACAAATTCTGTGGAAATATTACTGAATGTACCATTAAACATCACAGATCACTCACTCGACTGCAATCTTCTTCTGCTCAGTTAGCGAATCTGGTCGTTCAACGCTAACTTTTCTCATTACTCTGCAAATATTCAACAATTAATGCAAATTTATATAAAAAAGATATACTTTGCATGTGTTGTTTGTGCTCTTTGCAAAGTTGAGATCGCTTTATTCTTTTGTTCCGTGTGTAATTGAACTTGCGCTAACAAATGAACCAATTTAGCTTCAAGTTCCAGACCCGCCAAATCCTTATCTAAAAGTTACAAAAGTTGAGCAAAGTTTATAAACTTGTCTTTACTTTGACGTTCAAGCACTTCGAGTGCGTTTGTGATCACATCTTGTGCTTCTTTATATCGTCGCATTCGAAACAATAAATAAGACAAATCATATCGAAATTCATTTTGTCCACTTGTTTTCACAGCAGCTTTGTAGTATGTAACTGCCTGTTAGTTAAATTATATTGTTCATGTTTATTATGTACTATGGTTAATGAAACCTTGTCAAACTGATGTGTTTTAAGCAACTCTTGTCCAACTTTCGAGATGAGTGCTCCATTCTTGTGATTTTTCTTTAGCGCTTGTTCATAAACTTCGATTGCTTTCTCAGGCTTTGTGATAAGTGTAAATATACAGATAAAAACAACTGTAAACGTGTACCTCTAAAATGTTCATATAAGCATCTCCGAGCATCAAATAAGACGGGATTTGCGGTATTTTATCTAATATTTCGCGATAGCAAGCGGCATACAGTCGTCTATCCTTTCGATACTTCAAATATATTTCAGCCATTTTTTCTCTAGACTTCACAAATATATCGTCGTGTTCAATTCGAATGTTACGCAATAAACTTAAAGCTTCTTCGATATCACCTTTCGATTCAGCTAAAGTAGCGCTGCCAATCAATATTCTCGCTTCCTCAGCAGTACCTTTGAACTCATTCAACAAATCTTGCAATAATCGCGATGCTTCATTCTAAAGTGTTAAATAAAAAACAAACTTGAATAATAAGCAAAAAAGTTAACTATCTAACATTTTGATACAATAATGTATTCACTTCAACCATTTCCAAAGTGAGTGTAATCTTCTCACTAACAGTTGATGATGGTTTTCGTCTCGAACTTAAGTTGGCAATTGCACCTTTAAAAATTTTCAACGCTTCCTCGTAATTGGCATCGTTCTTCAAAATCGCCACTTTCACTAAAATGTACTCGAAATTTTCACGGACCTTTAAAATTAGAACTATATTGAGACGAATTTGAAAATTATAACTCAGCGCGTTTTCAATGGCCTGTGCGGCGGTTTTGAAATTGCGTTGTAAAACTAAAATTTGAGTTATTGTAGTCCAAACACTTCTGAAGTAGACACAATGCAGATGCAGAATCGCCACTCAAATAATTCAGTTTCGACATTAAATATAACGGCTCTTTTAAACTTGGACACGATTGAATCAGAAGAATCTCTTTCGCTTGAATAATTGCATTCGGCAATGGTTGCCCTTGTTTCAGAGGTTCTAATGGACCGTGGCGTAAGTAAAGTTTAACGACATTCATTACTAAGTCCGGTTCTAATGCCAAATAATACTGAAAGCCAAGTTTATGCTTCTATTAAGAACAGATTACAGCGATTATTATGATGAATAAAATTAAGGATAAAAGTCTCACTCTCAATTCTTCCCACTGATAGAACACGATTTTATCCAAAAATGGAAATATTTCTCTGGCTCCTTTGCCTTGCTTATCTTCGTTTAACGCACATAAATACAACATTCGCTGAAAGTGAAAGTGAATGAAAGTTATGGTGCTAAGTGAGAGATAAAAATAATTACAACTCCCATTCCGGTTGATTTATGGAATTCTTGCATCGTTTCAATCTGTTCCGAAGCTGACGGATCGTCTTCCAGCAAAGCGCAGTGTAACAGTCCAACCATTGCATCCACACTATGTTCATCTGCTTTTCTCGCATTTTTATAATGTCTTTGAGCATCATTCAGTTTGCCCGTTAAAATGCTTTGAAAGCCGAGTTCGCAATAATATTCAGCATTTGATTGTTCTAGGAATGTAGCTCTCTCAGTTAACGTTAATGTGTAATTCAATATTTCTTTGCTTCCATTCGTCTATGAAAAACAAAGACAAAGAGCACAAGAGAAGAGAAAGAGAAAAGTATTTTAGTACAAGTACAAAAGTACAAGTTTAGACTCAACTAAACGAGAGAACAATTTTCCAGTCTGAAAGAAAAGTGCCGCATTCTTCGGTTCACGCAATTCCATTGACGAAATTAGATCAGCCAATTTGGTTAATGCTTCGTCTTCGTTGCCAACCCAGGCTAGACAGTGAAATATGAGATAACGTTTCGCTTCAATGCAGTGCCGGTCGAGCGACAAAGCGCGTGTTGCGCAGTCAATCACTTGATCCCAGTCTTTCAGTGGAACCAAAAGTTTCATTTTCTCGATGAATGAAGGAATAAACGAAGGAAACAAAACAATCGTTTGATTCAACGTTTCAACGCCAGACAGAAAAGATGCGTTCTTTTCGAAATACTTCGCTTTGCCGAGTATCGCTTCTGGATCATTGCTGTACATGATAAAACACCATCAAACACTATGAAACTCTTTTGTTACTAACTTTTTGCTCGCCTCTTCA
The DNA here is from genome assembly GCA_003675905.2 of Leptotrombidium deliense. Classification (NCBI taxonomy): domain Eukaryota; kingdom Metazoa; phylum Arthropoda; class Arachnida; order Trombidiformes; family Trombiculidae; genus Leptotrombidium; species Leptotrombidium deliense. The sequence goes on from NCKV01000497.1 coordinate 3,087, forward strand.
AACAAATGCAAAGCACTTGAATCTACAGTATCGCTGTCACTCATCAAAATTTGCCATCCTTTCAGCATGTATCCGTCGTGCGATGATGGCGATACTTTTAACATTCTTTCGATGTAATCTTTGGCTTGATCTGCTCGATTAATGAACAATAGAAACAATGCTGAGTAGTACAGTTGCATGTCAGTCGCTTGCTTGCGGTTCTCTTTTAGTTTTGCTTCCAATTTTGTTACTTCTTCTTTGTCTGCGATTACGAGACAGTGAAATTAGATGCCATTTACCGGCTTATTTACACACACCAATAACTTTGCATTTTTTGTGGCTGTGAATTAATGCCAACAAACATCCCAAAGAGATCTCTTTCTCCTCGCAAATTGCTTCCAATTCGCGAATGCTTTCTTGTGTTCTGTCTGTGAACAAGTACAAGTATTTTATAAGGAAACGTCGCGATAACATAATTTCAAAAAATTCTGCAAAATTATTGTTAAACAATTTTCACCTCAATAATGAAAACATATCTTCATGCACAACTCTGATATTTTGCATAGTCGCTGAAGTTAATACAGTATGAAAAGTTTTCTGTGAATTTTGAAAATTTTAGGAATGATGATTGTTAAGTAATTCGTTGTCAGTTTCGTAACTATTGAACGCAATGTTAACAAAAATATTCTTAGCGAGTCGTAGAGTGAATATAGATTAAGATATTTTCACAAAATTTTTTACGTGATATTATTTTTAAATGTGATTTTTTCAGCATTTTTTTGAAATTATGTTGTCGCGACATTCCCTTGTTAATGTCAAATGTACAAGATTTAAGTGTAATGTATTGGCGATAAAATTTACAAGTTTTCGTAATTGTGGCACAAAGTTACACTTAATATTTCCAATTACGAAATACAATTTTTCCCTTACTTTCGAATATCAATGAAACGCCGTAATAAAAACGAAATTTTTCGTCTCCCGGATATATACGAATTCCTTCCAAAGCCGCGTTTTGCATGGAACGATAAAATCCTTGAAAACAGTAATAATGGATTGTCGCCTGAATAATTCATTGAAAAATTACTTCACTCTCTCACATAATATATGTTTTATGATTTACCCGAAGTAACACGTCTCTGTCCGACATTTTTTAGGTTCTTCGATTCACCGTCAGTGAGTGATATGGCGAACAATGTCTCTTTTATGTTTATAAACACAGTTGCCAGTGGAAACTAAACAGCTCATGTTTGCATCATTATTCAAATGATAATTCTTAATAAACTTATTCTGCGTTAATATAAACAATTATCGAAAAATTAAACACGTTTAACTAAACTTAAATTAAATTTATGACATTTTTGATAAATTTAATTCATAAAAATATGGTATTCAACATACAAATATTAACGTCAATATAAAGTTTTCAAAATTACATTTTTTTGCTCTGAATGAATTTATAAACATATTTTAACGTTTCAAAACTATTTGAGACATTGAAAATTTAAACTTGAAAACTTTGAGGTCAACGAATTTTGAAGCATCATTTACCGTTGTAAATTATTAAATTGTAAACAAATGCTTGAGAAACACGTGTTTACGAGAAATGAAGAAATGAACCCTTGAAATGTGTACTTTGCCTCTTTAGTCTTCAGTCGAAAAACGCAAAAAATGATGAAAACGATCACGCTTGTGACTGGAAACAAGAAGAAACTGGAAGAAGTCATCTCTATTTTAGGCGACACATTTCCACACAAGGTACGTTGAAGTGAAATGCTGTGAGTAAACAATAAGTGAGCGATTCGAAAGTTGATCGACAGAAAATTGGATTTGTATGAGTTGCAAGGAGAGCCTGATTACGTCAGTGAATCGAAGTGCAAAGCTGCTGCCGATGTTGTTAAAGGACCTGTTGTCGTCGAAGACACCTGTTTATGTTACAATGCAATGCACGGTCTTCCAGGTCCTTATATAAAATGGTTTTTAGAAAAATTGGGGCCGGAAGGCTTATATAAACTATTGGATGGTTGGCAGGATAAAACTGCGAAAGCAATGTGCACATTAGCGTTCACTGAAGGACCGGGCAGCGAAGTAAAACTCTTTAAGGGAATCGTTGACGGAAGCATAGTTTATCCGAGAGGACCGCGCGATTTCGGTTGGGATCCGGTGTTTCAACCGGAAGGCTACGATAAAACATTTGCCGAATTGGGCGTAATCAAGCATAAAATATCGCATCGATCGTTAGCTGTGCAAGCATTTCGCGATTACTTTAGAGACGACTGTTCACTGCTGAAGTGAATGTGCAATTCAACATTTAACGTGACACGTGGAGTTTGATATATAGAATTTCTCGTTTTCGTTTTTTTGCATTCGTCGACACTTATACATTTAAATGCATCGAAAACGAGTGTTCGGAAACGAATAATTTGTTACGTTTGATTGAAAATAATAAAATCGAAAGAGTAAATATGTCAAAACATAAATGTTCGCTAAAATCGAAATGCACATTTTGCTGTCGACCTTGTTGACTGTTAATTAAATGAGAAACTAGTGAATGATGACGAAAACAAGATAAAATCAATTGTTACATTTTTTATAAAACTTTTACTAGCTTTTAAAATCAACTTCAATCAATGACATCATTGAGATATACATTTACAACGGTCCTCTTTAAATGAAATACTGCGACAATATTTCCCCGGAAATAAATTCATATCTGTCTGTCTTCATATTTCTCACATTGCGAAAGGAGAAGAAAATAGAAGTATTAAATTACATTTTCTGGTAAATTTTAAAGAACAATTAAAACATTGAAAAACAGTAAAAAACAGCAACTGTAACTTTAAATATGGAATAAACCAAGAATAATAATGTTCCCGAAATTAATTGGAAGAGGTTTAGTAATGTACCTAAAACCATGATTAATTTACTTCTTTTTCGGTGATTTCGGTGAAGATGAGGAATGTCCTGTTTTTGTATTGCTTTTCTCTTTATTGTCTTTCTCCTTTTGCTTCTCATCACTTGAACCCTTCTCTTCTTTGTTTTTACGTTCTTTCTTCTTTTTCTTCGAAACGCAATGCACCCATTCGCCTCCAGTCTCTCCTTCTTCTATGGTTGCAGGCGTTGACGCAACGTCATCATCATTTTTCGCCTTCTTTTTGCTCTTTTTTGCCGGCGCATTATTTTGTGGTACATTTTTGGCCACTTCGTTCTTGTTCTGTTTCGAATCGCCGGTCTCCTTCGCTACTTTCGATTTCTGTTGCGCAGCGGTTCCATTAGACAATGATTTCGTATTCTTTTCATTCTTTGAAACTTCAACAGCAGTTGGTTTCACTTTTTGTTGCACAATCGCCTCATTTGCCGACTTGGCAGCTTTCGTCACTTTTTTCGGACTCGATTCGTCGCTCGACGCTTTAGACTTTTCCTGTGGCACAGATCCATTTGACAGCGATTTAGCAGCCTTTGCCTCTCTCTTCTCTTTCTTCTTTTCACGCTTATTCGCCGCGTGACCCTTTTTCGCGTCGTTTACGAGTAAATGCAATGTCGGTGGTGTAGTGGTTGATTTGAAACCAAATGCGTACACTAAAATACCACAACAGACGACACCAATTATTGGAAACAAATAGAGTGGATTTAAGTAAAGCTGAAGCAAATTGTCGTCGATTGCATTTGTCGTCAACGGTGTGACGAAGTCTTGCAATTTGTCTAGAAATGATGCGCTTAACCAGCCTTCAAACATGGATCTACTCATCTCGTCGTTCGGGTTGTACGCTGCGTCCTCACTGTTTCTTCGCTTCGTTTATGATTAGGAATCGAATTAATCGACCATTAATTACGTATTAATTCGGATACGGTTGAAGCGAAAGCAACGAGTTTGTACTTTAATCGATGTCGTGTCGCTTTTCGACGTTTAAATCCGATTATGCTTCTGATGGCTCTCGCTATGCCATCTGTGTCTCCATTAACAAAGCTGTTTTGCCACGAAACTTGAACCGACATACATTTGACATTTCAAATTTTCGCAGAAATAACATTTTTACTCGGAAATTGCTTGAGTCCATTTCTTACCTCAAAAATCGTGTCTAACATTTTTTTGTCGTATTTCGAAGAAATACAGTTTCTTTTTGAATACCTGTTCTCACTGCTGCTTCACTGAATCGCAAACGGTGAGTTTTTAAAAAAAGTTGCTCAACACTCGAAACTCGACATCTTTTTCTGGTTTCAAATGTAAAGCAAGAAACCGACATTCCAATGATTCCAAACATATTTAGTGTCAACTTTATTGTCGCATCACTTTCGTTTCGCAATCATTTTCTTTGTAAATAAACGTGAAATGAAAACAAAAAACAGTGCGTCTTGAGTTCGCAACGAAATTGATTGCCGAATGTATGCGCAACCGAATGTTCGGCGTAAGAGCAGAAATGATAGATATTAGATCTAAGAAAAAGCAATCGTCTTTTTATTGCTTTATTGGTATTCATTATAAACATTTGGCGAACATTGCGTACTTAGGGAACGAATTCGAGTTGAATACCGAATGAATAAGACACAGAAGCCTTGACGAGTGTACCTGGCAGCCTGTATGACAGTGTTTGTATGAGGCAATAAGCGCGTGTGATAGAACCGACCGATGGCCTTCGTTTTCGCTGCGAATTAATCGCATAAGAATCTTGTGGTGCCTTTTTTCTAAGATGTGCAACTGTGCAACATTCGAATCTAGCGAGAAAAATCATGTTTTTAGTTAAAACACGCTAAACGATTCTCTTAATTTCACAATCTGTACTTCACATCAGTTTGTCACTTTAATTAAAAATATAGAAGAAATAATCGTGTGATTATGAATGCAGGCTAATCTGTTCATAATTCTTCCATTTAGATTTCAAGCAACACACAAAAATTAACTTTCAAAATCAATTAAAGACGGTGAGTAATAGACACTGTCTTTTCTAATTTATTGCGATCGCGATTTGAAAAGTGAAACTTTATTTCCTTGAATGCCATATTTGAAATTTTAACCACTTCGAAAAATGACGACGACAACTCACATTCTGACGATTATTTAGCATTCATTGAGCTTCTATTTTAGCTGCTTCGCTTTTCGTGAGAATTGAAATAAATAACTGTTTTAGAGGCACAGCTAGTAGTTTGTACATGTACACTGTTTGCCGAGAGTTTAAAATACTCTTTGCAATGCACACGAGTAATCAATCGCAATACTACATTTCAGCGTTCTTCTTCAAATCCAAATTCGTAGTAAAAGTAAAAAGTTCTTTTCGATCGCACGAAATGCATGCTTGACGTATTTACGAGACTCGTAATTAATGTTCATTTAAAGTGCAAAAAACGAAGAAAAAGTGAAGACATTTAAAGAGCGAAATGAAAGAATATATTAAAATATCGCGAAAAAAGAGCCGAAAATGTCTTCGGCCGCAGGCGAGTTGTCAAAATGCACTGCCAAACGCTGCGCTCTGTTTTTAAATGTTTGTGTTGTGTGTGTACACTAGCTGCTGCGGTAACTGAGCGCCTACTGCTGTCAAGTGTTTCGCTAGTTGCTGCACAGATGTCTCACTAACGTTTGATAATTGCACTGAAAAAATGTACGTACTTTCAAATGCGCTCAGCGTTGTTAACTTTTGCGAGTTTGAGTGTTTTGAATGTGCGACAAGTTCGCTAAGGCAATCAATAGCACTCTCGACACTCATTCACTTGCCTTTTAAAATGAATTGTTTCTGGCTTTCGAAATCGTCGATAAATAATGACCGATATATTCTTAAGTATTTCGGACAATTGTAACAGAAACGGGCGAAACAATTGACCAAACTTCTCGTTAAGTCAAATTCGGCCGCTAAATTTAGATATGCGAATTATAAAGCCATTTTTGCACGCCTCGTTTGTGCGAGTTTTTTCCGCGAAATACGCTATAATTTAATGGATACCGACGGCCCGCAAAAAGGGTCCGTAAATTTTTCGAGTTCCGAAAAGACCGCAGGGGTCACTCTTTGTTCAAAACAAATATTTTGACGACAATAGCGGTGGCGAAGCGAATGGCCCGTTTTGCGACTCCTCACTGTTTACGATTTCCGGGCCAAAACAAGTCCGTGAACGTTTGCATTCGCCGTACTAGGTTCGTGTCCGCGTGTGGACACAAGAACCATCTGCGCGTTCATTTGAACCGAAAGAACAGATGATCTGGAAATTGAGAGATGATCGCGTGTGCCACTTTGTTTTGTTACGCATCCACTGGTTACTGTTCTCTCTGTTCTCGTTGTGTACTCGTGTCGACAAGAGAAATGAATGACTGGCGAACAATGACTGAGTGGCCAGCAAAATAGTGGCACTCTTGTCTAATGACTTGCCAGCCACTTTGCGCCGTTCTTTTTTCTAAACAACAAATGTATTAAAAATGGGCACCAATTTTGTGTTCGACACACGAAGTAATTACGAAACGTCAACTTTCATAATTGGTTTCACTCGAACGCATTAACTGCGTACCGCGATTCGATTTCCACATTTTGTGTGCCAAAGTGAACGATGTGCTTTCACTGGCAAAATGTATTCAAAAAACGAGTGCCATTCGTAATTTTTGAATTTAAAATATGCGAGATGCGAATCGAGACCGCGTTTGACAGTTGCATGTTTTGCAATTAACTTTAAATCAGTCGATAATGTATGTGTCTTTGAAAGCTGGCCGCGGTGTGTGCGTCTATGTCTGTTTGCAGCCCTTTCACTGCGTAAAAACACAGACTGCAGCAACAACACACAGACACGATTCATGATGAATACATCGCGAGAAGAAAAAGTTTTTCGTTGTTTAGCGAAAGCGAACAAAGTACATGGTATCGATGCGAATAGGCGGTAAAAAACTGATGAATTTTTATTGAAAACGTCATTAACTGTTTGCCGCTAATTTGTTACTTCATTGCGATATCAGTGGTCGAGTGTTGGAGTGCTGTGTGTATATTGTATATGTGTTGTGTGTGTCTGCGTCTTTCATCTGCTCGCAAACATTCATTCCCTTGAAATGCGATTGAAAACGCAGCTGCTTTTTTCTTGGTTCACTTTTTTCTCTCTTCTTTCTATGATTGCATGCATCGCAGTGCCGTTCACTTCTTTTTGTCACTGACAAAACATAAATTATTCTCCGTTTTACGTACACACACCGTCCGTAACGCGGTCGGTCTGACATTCAAAATATTCTAAATACTCGTCGGCCGATGTGAGTACTCTGTATATCAGAGCGGTTCTTGTTGCTCAAAGTTGTGAATGCGAGTCACAGTCTGTCTGCGTGTTTGTACTCACTATGCTTCACTAGATTTTCAGAATTCCATTGAAAAATTAGTACCGAAAGCGGCGGAGCCGAGAAAAAACCTCTTCTTCTTCTCGCTTCTCTCGTTTCTCTTTCGTCGAGAAAACGCGTGAACGCAAAAATGCGCTCTTCAATTGGCAACTGTTGTACGTGTTCGTCGAGTTGTGAATACGTGTACAACACGTCTTTGCAATGTTTGAATAAATTCAGAACAACGGGAATTTCCCTTTCGCTGCCTACCTCCTTCGTTCTCGCGAATAAGTCTGAAATATTTTCTCAGCTTTTGCAAGTGTAACATACACACACATGCATGCATGCATGCATTCATACATCAACTTTATTCACACTGTAACACACTTTATTCGCTTTCTTCGATTTATTTATTAATGAATGCACCTTTCAAATTACCTTTAATTATTGCTTACAACGAAACATTCATTAAAAAACTTGATTTCGGCAACACTGTTGTGCATACAGCCAGTGCATAGTATACTTACGTGATAGATACACATACACTATATTCGCAGTTAGAAACGTGTATACGTATTACAGTAACGGTTATAAAGTCGACAGTTTAATCATTTATTCGAACAGATCGTCTAGAGCACGCATCACATCGCATCGCACATATCAATTGATCGTCGCTCAAAAATAAGATGGAAAACGCAATGCACTCAGTGAACAGTGTACACGTACATTTGCCGATACATTCTAGCTTTTTTTATTGTTTCGTATGTCATTAAAAATGGGTTTAAAAGGAAGCCGAAACGCTAACGCGAAGCATTTGGCACCTAAACGTAAATACATTCAGTCAGTCAAGCAATGCACACACACATTTATATAATAGCTCGACAGTTTGTGCTGAACGGTGCAAATGTGAACATGCGAATGAAATAACATTTAACGTGTGCATACAGGCAAAATGATGATCGCAGGATGTAATATGCACAGTGTACATGTACTACATGAGCATCGCCTTTCTTCAGCGTTCATTCATCTCATTGTTTGTAGTGAAAAAATATTCTTGAAATATGAGGCATCGGTTATAAATATAATTATTCGCCGAATTTACAGCGATTATTCATTGAATGGCGGAAATTGCTCACAACAAAACACAACATAAACATATTTAAAAAAAACTAACAACAACAAGTGTTGTCTTGTAATTAATAGCGAAAGATTTATTGTTTTCGTTTTGTGTGCAAAATAAATTCACCAGAAAAGCGAATTATTATTATAACGTTTCACTTCACTTCACTATTTTGTTGTGTTCGTACAGTTTGGGAGAATAATAACGTATATCGAGCGAACAGCGTCCGCAGTTTATTTGTGCTACACTTGTAAATCAACTCTGAATATGATGAATATTTAATTTCAATATTAAAAGAATTCGTTTCCGTTTCGGTTGCCATTTGAAGATTAATAAGCAAAATATGCAATTTCATTGCTTTTTCTGTTCGATCGCAAATCTTCAATCGTTTCTGATAGACAAGCTAATAGACATTTAATTGCAGTCAACGATTTGTCGATTATTTTAATGACAACAATAAAAAGAGCTTCTAAATTCGCAATTATTATTATTAAAAATTTAAATCGATCCTTTTACATTAAACTGTGATAATATATTTTCAACTTGTTTTCGACCTCAAATTATTGCCTTTTGCCAATTTCTTAGTTCTCAGTGAACAAAGAAAAATAAAAGACCGTTCGTTGGTTGCTTCAAGATGTGTTCACATTTGCGAACGTGTAGAATAGAGAAGTGAACGCGATAATTTCGAAGTTAGCATGAATTTTACTTAAATTAACCTCATTTAAGTAGTAGAACTCGCAAAGTTACAATTAATCAATGCGATCTGTTTTCGTTGTAAACAGATTTCACTTGAATAGAACCCACTGAATTTGACTACATGCATTTGGCATTTGACTTTTGTTCTCACTACACTATTTTCCTTGCTGCCGTTTCGCACAGCCGCCAATTGAAAGGCAGAAACAAGAGCTAACAGTGAACTGTCAAAAGTGATCACAGATCGCTTTGTGTGGCTATAAAAATGGCGTGAAATATATTTCGCATTTTAACTGTCTTCTCTATTGTTCGCAGTGTTCGTATTTAGCAGACGCAGTCTAACGAACAATTCACGCAATGCAACGCATTCGCTGAGAACCGCAAATTATAAGGTTAACGGAACCACGGGATCGAATTACTCGTTATAAGAGCGAGTAAATGACATGTAGACTATTTGCAGACGCACTGAACACACATCATTCGCCTTTTGTAAAACTTTATTTTTGGGGCAAACAGAGCAGCGTCGATATATTTAATTTGAAACATTTTCGTTTAAACAAGCGCAACCAGGCGAATTGTGTGTCTGCCTTTTAAATAATGCATTTATTTCATTTCAATTCAATTTGAATTCAGTTTTCTTGTTTTTGTAAAAACTTTTTTATTGTTTATTATTGCATTTACATTATTCTAAATGAAAAATCACTATTATTTTAATTGAACACGAAACCGATTAAAAATTAGTGATGCATTATGAATGACATATCGATATTTTGATTGATACCGTTTCGCATCGAAACCTCCGGAAGCAATCAAAACAATTGATGCCACTTGTCTCGCTTTTTTCATTCTCATTTCATATTTCATCCGATTTTTTAAGCAGCGGCAAAAACATGATTACAGCAAAGAAAATGCATAACATAACATAAATAATTACATATAATTCTTGTATATATATGCATAGCTGTATAATGAAACAAAAAATTTTCTAACGTAATAATATTTGTGTGCGTGTAATAATTGCTCGATTGTTGATATGCGTATTCGAAACAGTGAATTTGAAATCACATTATTCACCTTTTTTTGTTCTTGTTTGTATGCCGTTCAGTTTACAGTTTAGGAGAAACAAGAGAAAAAAGTGTTCATAACTTTTTGAAAACCTGACATTTCGTAAATGCAAAATGTTGATGTGTTTAAAGTTGTGGTGTTTAGGGTTTTTAAAAGTTGTTTCAATATGTTTTTGAGCCGCAATTAAAGGCGAGGTTTGCTCTTATATAACATTTAACATTTTGTATGAGTTCGCTATTTTTTTACAGTTACACATTTTCTTATTTTTCTAATTTAAAAAAGTTGTTTCATTACTGAATCAAAATTCGTAATACAACAACAGCAAAACTGACAGCTTTTGCGATCGCTTTCCTTCTCTGAATGAATACAATTTTTCAATACATTCATTGAACACAAAACGTGCGAATTTATTTTCTCGATTCAAGCATTTTTCGATTATAATAATTATGATTATTTTGTATAAACGCAACCATATTACATACACACATACATACATACATACATACATGCACACATTACATTGACACATTAGCATTGGTTAGTACGTATATGTGTTTTTTACAACATATTCAAGGTTTTATTGCATAAAAATTGATTTCTCAAAAAGACGTATGAACTCGACGCAAGTTCTCACCGATAATGAATGCCAATTTTTCAGTTTATTGAATTAATGATGAAAAACTCATGCTTCATACAAATTGATAACATTCAACACGTTGAGCAATTATATTGTCTTTTGTAATATTCGCATTTCGAAGGTCATGCATTTTTTATATCCGAAATATAACAAATAATATATACTGTATATATGCCAATTGAATAAAAGTTAAGTGATTGCGATTGTGCGTGTTGATTGTGCATGTACGCTGGCTGTGTTAATAATGCTTTTTAATTAGCACTCGAAATTTTAATGTTTGATTGATTCGTCAGCAATACAAAGTGTTCACAAACAACTTTACAAGTGTATTGCATTACTTAAGAACTTTAGTTAAATATTACACTTTTGTATGACATTTGTGTGTCTGTTTTGAAGGAGATTTAGAAAATTTTGTGAAACAGAAATGTTTTCGAAGGCTAAAACAACAACAGTGCACACATAATGGTTGACGTCTGTTAACGACGTGTCAAATATGAAATTCGAAGAATCAGTGTGACTAAGTCAACGAAGAAGAAGCTTTACACGCTAATATATACATATTCGCGCACTAATTGCAGTGCTGCAGTCAGTTCAGTTAAGACGGATATCCGGACTCTACTAAACTGTTCTCCATTTGAAACAATATTCAAATTGATTCTTGGAAAATGAGTTGAAAGGCGCGATTAAACAGTGTGCTGTGTGTGTGTGTGTGTGTGTGTGACTGTTAGCGATTATAATTTGTGTCCGCGTTTTGACTGAAAACGAAAGTTTTGACATTCAAACGCTTTCACTGCTGCTGAAAATGATGCCACAAAAGCATAAATGCTGTAATCGTCGCATTCATACGATATGAAAGCGAAATGAAACGTCAAACAGTATCATATCAATGATAATAAAAAACCTCGAATTAAGTGAACATTATATATACACACAACAGATAATATTATACACTGTATATGTGTGTATGTGTGTGTACTTGTGATGTGTTACAATATAACTGTTATCTTCAGAAACGGTGGCACCAAACCTTTTCGTCCTTCACTCTCATCACTTTTATGTTTATCTGCAGCGCACACGAAACACAGCAATCAGAGTGCTAGTTACTTTATGCTTTTTTATAATTTGCCGATTAAATTGTGTAACAAAATTTTCGTTGATTTGCGCGAATATGCAATCGAGACAAGGAACAATTGACAATTGAAGTGTCATTCGTTTGTGAGGTACCCAGCAATGTCGCCAATTAAAGACATGCTTCATTTTTGTATTTGGTCGCCTTCTGTTATTGAAGATTAACTTTGAAGCTTTTTTTCAATGCTCTTTTGATGCTTTAAAATCAAATTTTGTTTTTCTGACGCTTAATTTTTACTTGAAAACAATTTGCTTTCGGGAAAAAGTTGAAAAAAAATTGAATTTCGATTGAAAAAATGAGTGAAACACATAGATCTCAATTAAAGACGTAAAAACGCGTTTGCAGATTCCCTGTTTCCATTCTCGAATTCATTGATGCTTTTCACGTATAATTGTTGTGTGGCACACAATATTTGCCTAAAAAAGCTTTAGAAGCCTGCTAATCGCTCGAACAGGCAGATGGACTCTGTTTTTGTTCGCTGATTGTTTTTCAGCGCAAAAAATGAATGAAAAACTTGTCATTTTTTGTTGCTGCTGAGACAGAGAAATGATTCGAATGCTGCTCTCATCTGAAGTACAACTGTGAACAGGTGTTCGTATTGTATTCGTAGAAACGAAGCGAAAAAGTTTCCGAAATGTTTGCGTTCTGAGATTAGTTTTCAACTGCAAATGTCTCAACTTTTTTGTGTCTATGTACACAGACATACAAAAGTTGTGTTTTTTGTGTACGTGTTGAAAGAGCAGAAAATTTTAAGCGACTATTTATTGGCAATTAAAAGCTAATTAAGCCTTCTTCTTGTTGAAACACAGACGACAACCGACATCCGAAATATCCGTCAATGCACTCGGTTCACTGATCACCGCTGATTCTTTAAAATTCTTCTTCTCCCATTCATTCACTCTATGAGTTGTTTGTTACCGAATTTTCTTTATTTTTCGTCTACAATTTTGACAGTTTATTTAGAAAACACCAGAATTATGTTCTCTTTCGTTCGTTTATTTCGTTTACTTCTTAACCCTTTTTTGCGTCACTACTCAATTCTGCTCAATTTTCTTGTTTCCTCTCAACTCTTCTCATCTTTTTCTTATTTTGTGTTCTCCAGATTTCAAGCTTTTTTGCTTTTTTATTTCATTTCATTTCAACTGCATTCGCATCAATCGAAACACTTTTCGGGAAAAACATTTGACGTGTTTTTCACAGAGATATTCGAGAGGCGAACAAGCGAACATCGAACGTTATTCGTTTCTCTCAAAACGCACCTTTTCGCATTTATTGACTTTGAATTTGACTGTAATTAAATTTGTCGCTGAAATATAAAAAATGATAGAAAAAACACACATTTTCGATGAAACAATAATTACTTTTTTTATATACTTTTTGACAAAATGCTTTGTTACTACGAATTGGTATTGGCGAGTGATGTCTGCAAATGAGAGAAACTGTTTCGTAATACTTCATAATCAATTTATCATACATGACAAAAGTGACTTTTGCTCGCATAAAGCGAATAATATTCATGTATTTGCAGTATGTATGTATCTTGTTATATTGGGTCACAAGATGAGAGAAAGCATAAACAGTTACATACGTAACTAACATACATATACAGATTATACAGATAGATAAAGTAGAATGTTGCCGCGTTCATCGTTGTCACTGTCGTCGTGTTTTTATTAAAAATATAAACGCACACATTCGTCTGCAACTTTATTTCTTGAGTTTTTAAATTAGAGTAAAGCTCACAGAGACGTTTTAGTGAATGAAAAAGCGAACAGTCGACAACTAGAAGTGAATGGCATTCATAAGATTGTAATTGCAGACAAGAGATGCTGTGAATGACAGACGGCTTTATTTTTTGCCGAAAACACGGCGGAGGAAGGATACAAAAAGAAAAGGTAAATCTTCGGGCGCGCATCGCATAAGCCAAAGGGTCGTTATCCGTTGAATGATATTATTAGATTTCGTGTGCGGTGCTCTGAAAACGAAATAATATGTGTGCAAAAGAGAACGACGTGTGTAAGAGGCAAGAAGAGTAGGCAAATGTTTAACAAGTAACACACACAACACCAAACTGACAAACATATATAATACATACACATACACATACACACACACACCACACGAGTAAAGTGTTCATTGACGGGTGGAGATCTTTTGGGTTCAAGCTTTAAATATACAC
>NCKV01000498.1:0-17155 GCA_003675905.2 Leptotrombidium deliense
AAAAGGCGAAAAGTGTACATACAACAAACACACACACACACACACACACACACATGCACATAGACGAATGCATAGACACAGTAGTTTCAAATAATTCGTCACTACATTTCAAAATCAATAACAGCAATCGCAATTGAATAGCGTGAAATAGAAATGATGAATTTTTTTCCTCCGAGTACAATAAATTAATGTCACCTTTATTTTGAAGTGTGTAGAGGAAAGATTTACGCGATTCGAGCGCACCTTTCTTCTGTTATTTGAATGCGTGAAACGATGAGACAAAAGCAAGAAGAGAAGATGAGAGGAGAGCACTTTTCCATTTTATTATATTTCGCGTATTTCTATTTTTGTTTGCAAAAGAAATAAACCGACAAATATTTCGGGAACTGTTCTAAACTATTGCTGCCTGTACAAGAAGAAGCATCACTCGGCTGCTGCTTTATTGTCATTCCGCTTTTCACGGCGATAAATTGATGCTCACTTTTCTTTTGTCTGTCGCATCGAAAACGAATAAAAGAAATGGCGACAAAAGAAAATAGAGAGTGAACAGAAGTGAAACGTTTTTTTGCAATTCAATTCAATCGAAACGTACAAATACACATACTTTCACTTTCCAGGTACATAAGGTAAATTTAAAGGTTACTTACTGAACTAACTTTACATTTATTTGTGTATTCAAAAGAAAGCGAAAGAGAAGTTCCAAAACATTTGCAAAAATTGCGATCGTATTTGCGATGAAGATGCTTAATGATTCTAATTTTGGCAGGCAAAATGAGTTGTCCTTATTTAAGTCCGGACTCGCCGTAAACCCTCGAAACGTGAAATTGCTCAATAATGTCGGACGACTGTTGGAAAGGAGGTCGCAATTTAATGATGCCATTGAACACTACAAAAAATGCATTGAGTACGTGATCGCCCGCTTTCATCTTACACTCACTGCTCCGCTCTGCCTGTGCTCTTCACTTTTCTCTTTTGCTGCTCTTTTTTACTTTTATTTCTTTCTGATTTTGTAAGAAAAAAAGACGGCGAGCAAAAGAAAGCAAAAGCAAAATATAGTGGAACCGTTTTCGGCTTTTCATTGCGAATGCAAGCGAACAAAATATGGAACTTAATACGAATGGCACAACCTTTTTATATAAGACTTCGCATCAGATTCTTTTTCATCTTTTCCAGAAACGTTTTCACAAAAGAAGAACAATTCTTATTTATTATTTCGAAAACGTTTTCCTATTCATTGAATATTTGAAATGTTTCGAGCAATGCTCACATTCTCGACGACACTTCATTTCGCGTCGTACATTAATAAATTTCTCGCAGCAAAAAGCGCTCATGTTGTTGTTGCAATGTTGGATGCATTATCTTCAAATACACGCACACACACATTGCCAACTTGAAATGACTGTTTGTTGTCTACTGTTTTCCATTTGCCAATCGACTCGAACAACACTTCATTTCGTTTCGCATCACAAACGCAATGAGGGAACAAAAAAACACACACACATACACATCAGTACATAACCAGAAAGTTCTTAATGTTTTAATAATTACCATTTCGCGACCACTTTTTTGCGTTTTTATCGAACGAAAAGTGTTTTTTCGTTCACCACTACCATTATAACTGTTTTGCAATGTTTTCTGTTTTCTATTCGATCACATAAAACGAGAGCCGAAAAAGAAGGCCGTAAGAGATCGTAAACGAGGCAAAAACGATGACGACGAACGACGACCAAAAGTATCTATCTATCTCTATGTTTTCTCTGTGTTTGTTTGTGAACGATTCGCTTGTATTTGCTTCGATTGCTATGCGATTAAAAACAGTGTCGCTTCTGTTTTACTGCTTAAATGATCGCTTCATTTATTATCGGTTTGCTTGTGCACTCGTCGACTCGAAACTCATCATTACAACTGTGATTCGCTTGCATGTATCTAGAAGCACTGAGTGCCGGCAATAACCGCAGCCGTTGTCGGCAATTAACTTGGAGCGTACAGTTCACATCGTTACCGAGAATTGTGCATGCATTGTTATGTGAAGCTGCGATTTCGTGCGAAACATTTGTTTGCCACGTTTTTGTCTGTGTTCAGCAAACTAGAACAAACTTTGCAAAATGTGTACATGTATACGAAGATGTCTTTTCACTGAAATTTACGTGAAATGTACACGTTGCGTTTTGTTTCTTTACTTCTTTCTTGTTTCAGCAAATATAGCAAATATAACAGCACACGAATGTGTGTTCTCATAAATATTCTACAAAATGCATACATTTTTAAATATCGCTTCGCGCAGAAAAGGATTGCAAAATGTGTGTAGACGCGACTCGCGAATCATGTCTGCATTTCGCGAGCTTTCAAAGTGATGCGAATTATTATGCGATGCAGAGATGCAGATACAATGTTCACTGCGTCGTGTGCGCTTAAAAATGCTTATTTGCTACCATTTTAAAAGAATTTGATGCACTTTTTGATCGCTTTATGAGTCGTTTTTGGCACATTTTTCGAACGTTTGTTAAAAAGTAAAGTAAAGTAAAGGTTTAGTAGCAAAAAAGTGCATTTTCGAACGATGCACACACACATAACGCTAAAAGAGACATTTTACGTCGTGTTATTCTCAGTAATATTTACTTCGTTTACTGCTCCGTTATGTGTATGTGTGTTGCTTGCTTACTTAACGTTAACAAAATACTGTGAAAAAAGTGAACGAACACTTTTCGTTGCGAAAACTCTGGAAACCATAAAATACTTTTAAAGCACATCTCTTTTTAAAACATCACATTTTTGGAGCGAAGTAAAGCAAGAAAAAAATCGAATCCGAAAAGTGTGAAATGCAATTCGCTCGAATAGAGAACCAAATATGAGTCGAAATATAATAATTCAATATAAAATACTTTTAGCGGTATTTTAGGTAAAGAAAAAAGTAGAATTGAGGGAAGAATATTTTCACTGATTCGTCGTCATCGTCGTCGGTGAGCAGGTTGTAAAAAATAGTATTTCAAAATTCGATAAAATATTTTCAATTTGAAACAGCACTTTGTTGTCGTGCTCGCAATGCGATGGATGCGATTTCAATCTTCTTTATGTATCGCAATTTACGCTTTAAATTGTGTAATAAACGTGCAAAGATTGAGTGAAGCGCGAACATGGCTATATTCCTTTTGGGAGTCATCCGAATCGCTATTTACAGTTATAAGTGTTATACAACGAGTACCACTGGCAACAACACACACATAGATAGATATAGATACACATAGACATAATATATGTTGAACATATTAGAGCGTAATGCTTTTCGTTTGCTTCGCAGCGGTTTTATGCGTTTTTTAAAACAATGTATACTTTAAAGAATAGTTACACTTTGCTTGTCGTATTAGAGATGAGCTTTGCAAACATTGAATCGATAATAAAACGTAGTGAGCAAGAAACACGCGAACACGAACAGCACACGAATTATTTTCGTTCCTTTTTCTACTTGCCTAAAAAACGGTTGCAATGTATTTCGCTGCGCTTTCGGTGTTCAAGCACAATTCTTCAACACTAAACGACGCTTTTGTTTTCAAATATTTGCTTTCGATATTATTTTTTTCTCGCAACACTTTAGAAAATTGCTGGAGAACTAAAAATTTAATTTAAGCGAGTAAATTCGCTGGTCAAACAGTAATTTATTGTTCGCTGTTTATTTAACGTTTTTCGTTTCCTTTTATGTTTTTACTTTGAATACGTGAGATTATTAACAACATGTTGTAATGTATTAAGAAGAGTAATATTAATCGCATTCGATGCTGTAAAGGTTACAACCGATGGATATTCGAGGATTTCTCAATTTAGGCAACCTGTACTCGAAAATCAATGAATTCGAAAAAGCAGAGATAGTTTATCGAAAGGTAAGCTGTATCGCATTTCAACGTGATCACTTTTCGTCAACTTTTTCCTTCCTTTTGCATCAATCGAACGAATAGCGAATTATTATTCGACATTTTTCTCGAATCAATAATTCGCTGCTGCAACACATAATGATCAACTGAATGTCATTTCATTCGTTCGTTTCACACATCTTTTTTACACTTTATAAGCTTTTTTTGGAAATAAAATAAAGAAAGCTAAAGTGAACCCTGAAACTAATAGTTTTTTGTTGCACTCTTTTTACTTTTTATTTTTATTCAACTTTTGCTGTGAAAAAAGCATCACAAACACTAAAAGTGAGCACAAAAATGTACTCGCTTCATATTCGCTTCCATTTCTCTCACATTTTCTTTGCATTCTTTCACTGTTCGAAGAGACGAATGAAAACGAAATTTTTGTATGAATAGAAATGAAATGCAGTAATGCACTGCATTGATGCTCTTTTTTATCCTTTGCAATTACGACTTTGGCAATGAGTTTTAATTCAGCAATGATTCAAACGTGTATTGTTTGAGATGTGAATGCAAAATTTTTAAGAAGTCAATGAACACAAAGTTAATAAAGTAGAATTTTGAGCATTTGAATTTTACAGGGCAAATGTGTGGTCGAAAAGGATGCATTTAGGAATCGAAGAATAACGGCATTGCATATAACGCTTTTATTACGTCTATCGCAACTTCTCTCAAAGGATGCATCGAAAGCAGAGCAACGAAAAAAGGTGACTGGCAATAAAGTGCAACCAAAGTGTGATAAATCAATCTTTTGAAAATAAGAATGTTTTCCAAGTTTGACTGGCAATATTAAAAGCGATCGTCTCTCTTCTCTTCTCTTCTTAGGTACATGAACAGGCACTACTGTTAAGTGCATTGAGTTCACCGCATTTAACGCGCGCCAATCACCAGAATGCGTTTCAATTGAACAACAAATTCAACGAAGACATCTTGGATGCGGACGATCTTTATAACGTAAGTTTTTCTTTTACCTGTCAATTGTCAGTTGTACAAGCTGCGATTAACAAAGCCAAGCACAAACAAAAGCAGATTGTGTTGTTTAATTGTGATTGTAAACGACTCGATAACTGATGAACTGTTCTAATTCCGTACAGTTAGCGATTATTACGCAAGAGAACGGTGCAATACTCGACGCGCTGAGACTATTCGATTTAGCGCTGCAACGTTATCCGCACCACGAATCGTCGCTATTAGCGTCCGCACGCATCATTTACGAGCAACGATTGAGCGAACAGTACGGCGTAGGCATCGAACGTCTGCGGCAAGTGATCGAAATGGGCAAAGCGAGTGATGTCGTCTACTTTCAGCTCGGAATGCTTTCGATCAAATCTGCCGACTTCGAAACGGCCACTCAAGCATTAAACGCGGCCATTGAAATGAACGCCAATTTTAGTGAAGCGCTCTACAATTTGGCGCTTTTACACTACAATCGCAATGCGTTAAACGCGTCGTCCGCGATATTACACCGTTTGCTGACCGTCGACAGCGAGCATACAAAAGGAACGATGCTTTCGTGTGATATTCAAGCCGAATTTTATCGCGACTTTTTCGCGGCCGAACGTTGTTATCGAAAAGTGTTATCATTCGACGCCGACAACGCGACCGTTAAACACAATATTTGCGTTTTATTTGTGCATACTTCGCGTGCGGCCAGTGTGTCCGTGTGTTTAGAACGACGCTTATGGAGTGACGCAACGTTCAGGGACCAAGAGATGCGAAGAAACAAAAGTTCTGTTTATCTTTTTTAAGCAAACAAAAGCAGACACACAAAAATTGACTGCAAAAAGCATTTTCAAGCAACTAAAGAGAGAAGAAAATATACTACTACGTTACATAAAAATATGAATAATAAATAAGAAATTTAAGTAACATTCAGTATTTTTATGTTTCATAATTACATTATAATTACCAAGTCTTATTTCACTGTTTTTGTTGTTGTTGTTTTTCTTTGCATTCGTTTCAAAGAAACTTGCTTAATTCATTATAATTCCTTAATTTTACAAAATATAATTTCAAATTGCAAACAGAATGAATGACAAGTAAATTAAATATATAAACTTAAAATATTCTTATTCATTGTTTCTATGAAAACGAAAGAAGGTAAAAAATAAAAAATTTAAATGAAATAAAATCTATACGAAAAGACAGTATATAATTTACGTAAGCAGATTAATTTGCTTTTCATATTTCGATGAATAATGGAAACGAAACGCAGAAGAAAAAGTGCTGGAAACCAATTGCTCGACAATCCAGATGAGCAACATCAGTGGTGATGTTGTAACATCACATGCTATTCTTCTTTCATCACCTTTACTTCAATTATTCAATTCAATTAAATAATTTCTTCATTCAATTCAAACATGGCGATTAAAACATAAGCGTTTGCGTAAAGTAAGCGATGGATTTGCAAGAATGCAAATTGTAATAAATAAACAAACAAACAGTATGTGTGTCTTTAAAAGATCAAAGAGTAAGATGCGAATAAGCAACATCAGTGATGATTATGTTACATCACATGCTCTTCTCTTATCACCTTTGCTTCAATTCAATAATTTCTACATTCAATTCATTGATAATGCTTTTCGTTGACCGTAAAGAAAGCAAGTGAATACTAAAATGGAAATCATAATAAATAAGCGAGACGATAAACAGTGTGTGTCTGTGTAATAATAATATTCAGAAATGGCGGCGAACAATTGTGCTCGAATAATAACATAACAATAATAATAATCAAAGCAACACTGGCTGCTTCTGCTTGTATTCATAATAAAAATTATATTCGTTTAGCAAAAGAATAATATTTTCGTTGTCAGTGTTTGCATTGTAAACGTTTCTCGCAAAGACAAAGAATTGGTCGAATGTTGTGAGAAATTTGACATTTGCTTTCAGTTAGCAAGCACCAGTCGTTTGTGAGTAACAAAACAGAAGCATTCGACGAAAACATTTGTTAGCTGTTATTTTACATTCAATGAACCGTAAGCATTGAATTTGCGGAGAAATGTGTATTATTTGTTATGTATTTACTTTCGATTTTTCTGCATCCCTCGAATTATTACATAAGCGTACACAGAGACGACGAATTGTGCACACAAAACGGCAGCGAATATTTAATCATTCTCGTTCACTTCATTCGCAAATGAAAAATTTTCAATTTCAGCGTTCGTGCATTTAATGTTACGTAAAATGAAAACTGATAAACGATCGATCGACGAGCGACTCGAGAGGAGAAGAGAACAGCACACAACAGTTATATATATGTGTGTGTTATCCGAGACGAACAGCGAAACATTTGAGAATTGCAGTGTCGCCTGTTTGTACTCGACTGTCGTTTGTTTGATGCTTTGATGCTGATTATCCTGGATGTCAAAACTTTCGTGTACTTTTTTATTATTATTCGCTTTTTTGCTCGTCTTTTTTATCCTTTTCACAATCACTGCGATGACACGATTCGACTGCTGTTCTCGTTGCGCTTCTGCATTTCTCTGATTTTCACAGCAGCAACAACAAATCACTGACTGCTCTTTTTTCATCGTTCTCGATGAGAAGTGTGATCAAAGCGAATGTACATTCGATGTGTTTTTAGTTTGCAAAAAAAGTGTCACAAAGTTTCAAATTTCGAATCGAAACGTGTATATTTTGCGCTGCACAGATTAGGTTTCAATCTTTTTCTCGCTTCTTTTTCGATATCGTTTTGCAAACAACGACTGCTACTATTTTTCAAAAATGTTTGTTTGTAATGTCGTTGCCGTTTTGCAGGAGACACAAAAAAGGAAACTGTTTTCAATTTAAAAACTAGCGTCGAGCAATATTCACTCGAGAAAAATGTTTGAAATATGAAATGTGTGTACATGAGAAACATTGAAACACGTTGCGTTGTCAATTCCATGCTTGCGAACAATGAATTGTCATGAATGATGTGCTCTCTTATTGAATATTTTCTGGAAAACGTATGTTTTCTGACAAATAAAGAGAAGAGCAGTGAAATGCCGGCGAAAACAGAGGAACACGAGAACACACAACAGCCGCAGTTCATTGAGTGCTGCTGCACAGGCAGTGCAACGCAATTGTCAATTGAATGCGAACGATACAACGTTTCATTTCATTTCATCTCCCCGTGAAACTCATATTATACCCGATTTGCAGTCGTACTTGCATTCATTTTACTTCCCAACTCATTGTCACAAAGAACAAATTTTCGGTTTAAAGAAGCACTGAAAACGAACGTCGAAATACTCAAAGCGATAATATTTCATAGACTCGAGATTTCTGGAAGCGTTTTCTGTTTGTGATTAATTTATTGCGATACACACACACCTTACAATGAATACATTTGTTTTCTTCATTCTCTCGCCTTCATTTCGTTTTCACTGTTTCCAACTTCGATGTGAACGCATTCATTTCGCTTTCAAACATTTATTGCAGGCAAATAACGCACAAAGGTCTAGTGTGCGAATTCATTTCGCCAGCCGATGTTATAATGTTGGTACTGGCAATGTGCAACTTATTCTCTCCTCTTCTTCGTTGCTCGTTGTTCTTCTCTTGACTGTCGATTGCGTCGAAAATTTAATAATAGCGCAGGTTTGATGAATTGTGCCCAAGTGATATATAATCATCCAACGACCCGAACAAACGTTCGTCGCCAGAGACTCTAAGTACACACAACTGTACAGCTATTAAAGTGTACGTCGTCGTTCATTTCGTTCCTTTCGCCGATAAATGAATGCCTTTAGTTTTACTTTAAATTAAAGGCAAAAGAAGAACAAAAAACGAAAATGAAAGTGTGTAAAGTTACACACACACAGACACATGCAGTGCGATGCGATGCGTTTGCTGGTGAATGATAAAACATTGACGCAATCACAGCGATGTGATGCTTTGCTCATCGGATGCTGCGAACGTTGCTCAATAATTGCGCAGCGATCGCAGTAATAAAGTGACAGCAAATAATTTAAGCATTTATTATATTTCTCTGGTCTTTACGTTCAGCGACACGTTTCGCGAGCACAAAACAATAGACATTATATTTGATATAAAGTAATAAATGTATACATGTGAACAACGGTCGAGTGTGTATATATCGCTATATAGTATACAATTGGTACTCAAAAAGCGATTTCAAATATAATGTATTAGCGTTTCGGTTAACAGCGCTTTCAGTTATTTGTCAGCGTTTTATGAAAAGTTCATTTAATCGTCGCCGAAAAGGGTTGAATGTCATCTTTGTCGTCGTCGTCGATATGTATGTGTGTACATGTGTGTGTATATGCGCCTGCATTCACTGGTAATTGTATTCTTGTTGTTCTCGCAAAACAATGCAACGTTTGAAGCGTTAAAATTAAAAAGGTATCGATTCGCTGCGCTATTATAAAAGCAACTGCAATAAATACGAGCGACGAGCGACTAATTCGTTTTGGCTTTCATCTCAAACTTTGCAGCGCAGGCAAACAGCGAACACACACTCTTTTAATCTCTGTTCGCTGCCTTTTAATTACATCACCACTGATCTCAGTGCACTCAGTTTACTCTCGGTCCTCCTCCTCGTCTGTCGCCGTTTTGCTCTTTGCTTTCGTGAAACTCACTCTTTCCTGACAAACGTTTGCATACAAACACATACACACAAACTGAGTGCAACGCGACCGGCGACATTCAATTTACTTTCACGAATCAAAAACAAGCCTTTTATATATTACGTTATGCAAAGTAAACGTCATTGCAACGTTTTCGAAAATGAAAGCGTTGCAAATGCATTCAAAGAAAATTCATATTGAATTCATGAAATCTGCATTTACGAATACATGAAAGCTAATTAAACGTTGCTGTATTATTTGATTCACAATTTTATGTGCTTTGTTGAGCTTACATATATACATTTCCCGCATAAAAACGTGTACCTTATACGTGTACGTGTATATGTGTACATGTGTACGTTCACAGATGCAACGCATATTAACAATAATTATAATTATGAAATTATACTTTTACTTTCACAATCAACGCTGGTTATTTAATATTAATATTAATCTCAGTGCATTGACTTCGTTGCTCTGTTGTGTCACACACTGTAATCGTCGTTTTCTTAACTTATTCACTTTTTTGTGACTCCATTCATTCAAAGTTCATCTCGAACACAACACACAACCCTTTTTTGCCTTTTTTGTACTCGATAGAAATGTCGCCATTTACAGTTGTCGTGTTTCGCTTGTATTTTTCATTAAAACAAGGCACGAGTATAATTCACAGTGAATTCCTTTTTTATCAGTGAAACTATTAAAAAGAACAATTAATAATTACAAAATCAATGCAAACTTCTCTTACTCTTCTCAAAGACACTGTGTGTTCAAACGAACGCTTAAATTAACAGTATAACGTTTTTTTTTGTTCGCCTTTTGCTATGAAACTGTGATTTACGGATGAAAATGTGAAATTACATTTTTTGCGCGAAAAAAGTTTTCATTAATAAAAAAGATTAGAATTCGGCTTTCAAACATTTCCACGGTTACGATTAATAATAATTAAACTTATTTTTCATGCAAATTCATAATTAAATATTGTTGATGTTGTTTTGTGTGTGTGGTTGCAATTTTTGTTGTAAAAAGTAAATAAAGAATTTAATAAATCGAATATTGAATTGCGAAAGCAAAATGATGAGGATGAAGATGAAGATTCGAGTCATTTCGATGTCTGCTCGAAACAATTGAAATTGGAGCATAAAAAGTGTCGCAAGAAAAGCAAATGAAGAGATAAAAGAGCGCAAAAAAGAATGGCGAATGCTTTCTCTGTACATCGGGTTTCGTTTTGCAATCGAATTTATAGACAATTAATTTAAGAGAAGAAAAGAGAAAAGGAAACCAGAGAAACAATGGAAACAAAGGAGAAGAGACGAGAGGATGCATTTCTTTTCTATTACGCGAAACCTGCGATGTCTTCATTCTTTCCTCTTTTTTCATCGACTCATCGAAATACAAACACAACGACGAGCGACGAACACAGGCACACACATTCGCATCGCGAAATGTGTAAATTAAGTGCATTTTTGCAACAATGATTTAATTGTTAACACTTAATTAGGTGACACAAAGTTTTCTGTTTCTCTCGTCGTCTAATTCAATAAATTTTGTATCAACTTTATTAACGAACTGCGAGACTTACACACAAAACTGCATTTCGGCGAAAAAATTGCTTTCATCTCTCGCTCTTCCTTTGCATCAATTTTGATTCACTATTAATCTGCGGTTCATGAAATTTGTTAACAAAGTGCATTGTAACGTAATATGCAATGAGCACAAAAAATAGGAAACCGAATTCAATTTCATAATAATAACATGTACGTTGGATATATTGTGCGATGTCAGTTATTCGCATTTCTTCGCAAATGAAATCGATAATGAAGAAGAATTTTTTTCAAAATCGAAAAATGATTTATTTTCGACGGCAAATAATGCGCCACAAATATCCTGTTCTTTTTGCGTATAAAATATGAATTTTGTGCGAGTTACAATACATTCATTCATTTCATTTCAAGTTTCATATTATATTTTAACGAATAGACATCACTTTTTATTGTTGTGCACCAAATTTGCTGTTCCTCTCAATGATACTTTACATCACATTCTATAATATAATATCGTTGTTCGATACATGATTTCGCAATGATTAATATGTTTTCAAAATGGTTTTCTATTATGCAACGAGCGAAACCTCTGCGAACCTCTGTCGATTGAATCTGGCGAAATATGACTATTTTGCCACAATAGGCCTTCGTAGCATTCAATGGCCTTCTTTATAAGAGACTATTTTCGTGATAAAAAATAGTCATAAATTTTTTATTTCTCATAATCCATAAAAGAGAAGCGCGCAAAACGCTCGAAGGCTGCAAAGAAACCGAAAAAATATGTTCTAAAGAATATATTTTCCATATTTTATGAATAATATAATCTTTAAATTAATCGTAACCTTGTTTAACGTTTTCGTCGCCGTCTCACTCGTTCGAGAGGCAAAAAGTGTTCATATTAATATTAATGTATTTGTGCGCCTTTTAAAAATATCAAACTCGACAAAATCAAAATTCAGTGCTCGACTATGTTGTTGTGTTGAATGTGAAATGAATGCAGAAACGGCTTTAAAAACATTGCTCGCCTTTCGCTATCAAATTCATTCTTTCATATCGATTCTTTATCAAACAACACCTTTTCATTTACTCTCAAGAATAATTGATAATATTCTTCATAAAAGTACAGTTTAAAATAATAAATAATCATAATAATAACAATAATAAAATATGATATTTGAACTTTTGAATGATTTACATACATTTCACTGAAGCATATCTATTGTTAACTTTGCACAATATAAATTTACTTTGTACATAAATGCGTGTGCATTCATTTACTTTACATTTCAATAACTAATGAATGGCATTTCACAAAAGAAGAGACAATTTATTCGTGAAATTATATTCTTTTTCATTCTTACATAACATTTCTTTCGCTTAAAATGGTTACAATAAAGAGTAAGAAAATTGGAAATATTTTCGCCGCTATTATTTATTCAACGAATTTTACACTCGAAAAATAATATTTAATCCTTTCGATGTTCAACGAGAATCGAAATTGAAAATTGAAAATTTCGAAAAGACATTTTTCAGAAAATTCAAAAAATTAGTTTACAACTTTTCGGAAACGAACTGTGTCATCGTCATTTTGATACTTTAATGCTGAACAGGATCAACAAAAGTATAGTATTGTGAAAATTGACGTTCAATTACATGTCACAGCAAGAATGATGAAATGACGAAATAATGTTGCAAACGAACGGTTGGATGCTTTGCAAAAAAAACTACTGTAAATAAAACTACGTTATCGTATTAATGTACAAAGCATATTTTATAATTTTGCGAGAAGGGAAATTAAAAGTAAACAAACGCGCAATGAGAATTACTTGCTTCTTTGTTTCACTTCTCGTTGCATATTAACTTTGCTTCGCAAATAGAAGTGAAATAAACGAAATAAAAGAAAGATGGTGAGGCTTGAATTTAAATTATATTTGTTTCCACGGCGTACACACACAGACACACACATACACACATCTATGGTAACAGTGATGCAATCACACTTTCTTCTCGTCTTTCGTTTTCGTTTAAACCGTTGGGAATTAATAATAAGTATCGAACGGCTACGAACAGCAATGTTTAGTGTACTGTATTTGCAGGCAAAAGAAATACTAATAAAATATATAAAATAGCGAAGCAACGAATGAACGAAAAGCATTGCTTGCAATGTGTATGTGTGTGTGTTTGAACGCAAAATGAGGGCGAAACTGATTATCGAAAAGAGAGTAATGACTTGTGACGACAAGAATACTTTTTTTACAGTCATTAACGCTGCAAAAAATTACCAAAGAAAGCTTATTTTCTTTACTCGTCGTTACACTTCTTCGTGTTTAGTTAACTAAAGTTTGAGCAGTCAATATTATGCACTCAGTAATAGTTTATTTGCGATTTGGTTATAAAGTGTACAGTTTGCTGCAAAACTTTTATAGATATTAAGTTTCACTATCTTTTTTCATTGCACAACCCTTTGTGCACAAATTCATTGCTAATCTTTACACAAATTAACATAAATTCAATTCAGTCTCTGTTTGAGATGAGATAATAAGGCTTGAAACAAAAAAAGTTCTAGAACTTTTTTGCGAAGACCAATTTTATGCATTCATTGTTTTCGTTGCACGAATACTTCGCATTTAATGTTTCAAAAAACGTGAAAATATAATATTAAATAATGAAGAAAAAAATATGAAATAATAATCATAATATAAAACGTAATGCGTTAAGTCGTCGAGAAAATCTTTTTTAAACACAATTCACTGAAAAGGCGTTATTATAATGCATTTTAATGTGAAAAACTGTTTTTATCTCAAACTTTAATACCGAATATCACCAAACAATGAACAAGTGTACAGTCGTGAAAATAAAAAGCTAAAATGAAGTAATTTTGCAAATTGTTACACTTCAGTGTTTCAAGTTTCAAATGTTTTGCATTTCACAAAAATAAATTTTTCTACTTTTTTAATATCCGAAACTGTATTTAATGTAAATATCAAAAGTAATGTGAGTGAATGAAGCAATAGAAATTGTAATGGAGAAGTAATATAAAAAAGAGGAAAATTATTTTCGACAAAAATTTTAATTACACTCGCGAACGCATAAATTAACTTTTCTACGAATTCACAATTTTAATTACGCTTCTTTAATAACCAGTAACATACATTTCGAAAACTAATAAACATTTTTAATGAACATTTTTATTATCGAAATAAAAATTGTGATGTTTAAATTAACGTTCTCTTATGACAACCGAATCGCGAAGCTCTGGTAAACAAATTATAAAATGAGCCTAATTTGCAATTCTTCATTTTAATTGCGATCAATAAATATTTAAAAAACAAAAGTTTTAATCGTAATTCAATATTTAGAAACAAAGTCAAAAAATGATTCTTCAATTATTATTCAATATGTTTTACACAAAAAAAACTATTCGAGGAAATTTAAGCCAAGTGTGACTGTACTGTAAAGCGAGTGATTTCTGCTCTTCCGTTGTATTCAAAAGCGCTTGAAAGCATTTTTGAACAAAAAAATATTTGTCAATTGAAAATGTACAGTTCACAGCAAACGTTGCGAGAAATTTGTTTTGCACTCTTTTCTTAGTAAACTTTGGGGCTTGAAATTCAGAGAACACTGAGAACACAACAACGCGAACAGGCGAAGAGAATGCAGCCAAAAAGGAAAAGTGATGAGCGATGAGAGATGCGGAGTGAGAGCGAAGAGAAAAAAAATCGATTCGTTCAAGTTGAGTGAAGTGTTTCGTTGAACAGAGAAATGTGTTTTCTCTGAAAATCAATTTGCATTTTTCGTGCATTTAAATTACACAACGAATGAAACGTGTGAAATAAATGGTGCGACGACTGCACACATATGCACTCTGTAATACACATACACATATACACGTGAATATTAATAATGTATATCGTTTTGTTTATTCAAACATGCACTTTGATTTAATATATATTTCAAACTTTTCGTTAAAAGTCAAATCGAAGAACGAAGAGCGAAAAGCGTAAATCGAATGCATCAATGAGTGCATTGAAAAACGTACACTGACTTCAAAGTCACACTTAACGCACTTTTATTGAGTTTATTCAATGTTTGTCGAGAAAAAAAGCTCGACACTTCTGTTTCAGTTGACACAACAATCCGTTCAGATTTCGACTGATATTTCAATGGATTAATATTGCATCTCAGGTTTACATCAGTGTATCACTGTTCGCGAGACTGTACAATCACAGCATTCTTTCGAATCGATTTCAATCGCACAGCAATTGTTGACAAGCAAAACAAATGCGTTCTGCAAACACACGTTTATATTGCGATGCAGATTCCAATGATCTGTTGACGGATAAAAACATCTGAAAACACGCTTTGCTAACTTATCTCTTATATGCTTTTCTTTTGTTTTGCAGTTTATTTGCTTTTTTTATTTATCAAATCGAATCTCGTGCAGTTGACAGCTGAATACGACAAATAAGTGTGAATTGCAAATTCGCTTCATTCCTTCAATGCAATGACACGAATTGAGTGAATTCATTTCATTTTAAACGACATTTTGTTTTGCAAACTGCACACAAATTGAAAGACAATTTTTGCGCTGATCCTGATTCAAAATTGATGTGAATTTAAAAAATGTGAATTGTTCGTTATCCGTCGACGTGAAGAATGAAGTTAAAAGCTGTCTTCATCACAAAAGACAAACTATGGATGCAAGCGAGTATACCATCTTCAAATGCACACTTTTTTGTGATTAAAAATGTGAAGAAATGTGTGTTCGCAATGATTGCAAAGGATTGTGAAACGATCACACTTCTCATCGATCGTTAATCAAAATGTTCAACGAGACGACAAATATTGTTCTCAAATCGACGTTCGAATTGCATTCATCGAGAACTGCATTTCGTTTGCAGCGCACTCAATAATTCGACTCATTTTTAGTCGTACTCTTCTAAAACAGAGAATAAATAAAAACATGCTACATAATATATAATAAACGACGTGTGACTTATGCGACACTTCATTGACGACAATAAATCATGAAGGAAATACTTTTTTCTTGCACTCCTCAGCTTTTCACCGCACTTTTTGTGCGCCAAAAACGACGAGTTATGAAAAAGTTATGAAAATTATGAATGTTTATGAATAGCAACGTTTTTATTGAAATTGATTCGAGAATTTGTTGCATGTGAATGCGATGCCAAACGGCAGATTTCATTTGCAGCAATCATTTTGAATTATTGTTCATTGATTCGATTTTATTTCGCCGCAAAGAGTACAGCGTTGGATAAAATAAGTACACTTCGAAACTGGTTTCAACTGATTGAAAAATGATCGACGTTTTGTGCGAACACTGTATAACAACAAACTCACATTTTTTGAATCAAATATTTATCGAATATAAAATGTAATTAATAACTGAATTATAAATAATTAATTACAATATAAACGATGTTATTTTACCGAAACTTGTAATCGACTTTTAAATTATTGTTTTCGGTTTAATTATTAATTCGCTTACGATGTTCGTTTTCCTCTGTTTTTTCCATTGTAATTATTGCAATAAAAAACGAGACAAAAGTTTTCCTCTGCAAATGTATTGTATTGGCTAATTTGAATAAAAACAAATGTAATAAAGGTTTACAATTTGGGTGTCACTTAAATGTGGTTAAATGAATGATTTTTGCGTTTCTATTAATTACATATTTTCACATATTCGCAAACACTTAATTACAGTTGCTTGCGAAATTATGTTCGCCGCAAAATAAATTTTTAATTTCGAATCGAAAATGTTGTTTGTGCCGAAAATAAACTAAAATAATAATTAATGATTAATAAATAATTTAAATTAATGGTATCCGTCGCAAAATTTTTCTTCTAATAAATACATTCTCAATGAACAGCGAAGTTCGTTGTTGTGTTTACATGTCAAGAATGTTTGCTTGTTAAAACATATGTGAACAAAATGCGTAGTACATTCAATGTTGAACTTGTAAAGATACAGAGATGAACAAAAAAGTGATGCTTTGATCCACAGGAAGAGTGATGCGGATGTAAGCTATTCATAATTAGGTTTTTTTTATTTCCAAAGTTGTATGTCGTAAGTTAAATGTTATTATTAGTGCAGTGAAAGTTAGTTGTTGATGAGCGA
>NCKV01000499.1:0-17149 GCA_003675905.2 Leptotrombidium deliense
AGCAGTGTTCGTTGATTGACAGCAGAATCGCAAATAAATGGCAGAAATAAGACGCAATGTGAGAAGCATGTCGTCGCAGTTTGTCATAACAGTTGAAAAAGCAAACTTTGATGACATTTATTTTGCGGGTGTCGGTGAAAGGAGAGAGTGACGGTTGGTTCCTCCCGAAATCATGAGAATAATTTTTATCGCTGTCACCTTTTACAAAGAAATGTTGCATTTAAACGCTCAACGCAAGAATAGAGTTGAAACATTTCAAAAATTGAAGGACAAAAATTGTTTTGTTGTTGAAATTCCGCTAATTTCCAGAAATCAGTGAAGTAGCGAAGACGTGATTTATTATCAATGTAATGTAAACTTTCGTTCACATGTCAAACTGTTCGTTGTGCGATTAAATTCATCAATTTTAGGACGTATTTTCAGTCAATTGATGTGAGATGCTTCCACATGAGTCCGAATGCCTTCAATGCGTTCACTCCATTTCTGCGAACAAATTTCCATTGAATCAAAACGCTATTCAAGCGAGTCGTCTAAGGTTGCAATGACTCGCCATTATTATGTGTGCCGTTTTCTTGTTCATCATCATTATGACAATAAAAGAATTCTTGTTTCATCTACAATCGTCGAGCATTCGAGGAAACACATAATTCTGTTCATTACTTCCGGACGTTGGCGTCTTTCTCGTCTTTCTGTCAATTTTTGCACTGAATACGTTACTCAATCTTTTCCCTCTAACTTTCACTGCACACACAAACTTTACGTTCACTTCCAATTTACAGTTAAACTGCTTTACTCACAAAACACTTTACACATTTGTTTATGTCACTCAACAGGTAAACTTAGTTTGAAGAAAAACAAATTCAATATTTTACGAAAGAACTGCAATTAAAAGATGATTGATCACATTATTTGCAAGTTAATAAAAGTATAATGTTTCATTACATAATTAATTGCTTAACTGCGTAATTGAATGCAAAAAGTTGATAGCATGAAAAAAGTGTTAGTTTCTGTTTCTGTTTCCCAATTTGGTATTCTTTGTTCGTAAACGTGGACTGCTGAAAATGAATCGCACACTTCGCATATGAATACACTCGTTGTTATTCCGATATTTCAGTTTTTATCTTCTTTTGAGTAAAGTGAAAAATGTTTCATTCAAAGAAAATGCGTCTTGTTCGAATTGTTTTAAAAGTGCGAACATTTTAAGTAACAAATGTGAAGAAACGAAGTGATCAGCGAACTGAGCGCGGCTTTCGGGAGAATTGGACGCAACGGCTGTTCGCTGCTCTCGCTGCTCATAAAACGAGTAACGGTTGACGAGACCATATTTTCAGTTTACATGCAATTTGTATGCGTGTAGCCGCAGTTTTTATATGTACACCACATTTGTATGCGTGTTGCTGCATAAGCTAACCATGCGTTCCTCCCTCGTTGCTGCACCTAAAAGCGCTCATATTTACAACTTCTTACATATTACATACATTATAAAAGCACACTTTTCTGCTTTCCATCGCACTTTCATACTTTGCCGCTGAAAATGGAAGACCGCTTTTGTGTCTCATTTTTTCTTTGTCTTTTCGCTTTCAATATATTTCATTTATGAAAGCATTTAAGCGAATATCAATGAATAATGAATGGTGTGCGGTGCACAGTGATCGCATCCTACTGCGACTTGTTACATGAAATGCGAATCATTGCATTGTTCGCTGTACGCAATGATTCGCGTTACAAAAGTTGTGTGAAAACGATCTAATTCGAAATGTACAGCATGCGTGTATTGCTAACACAAGAGGTGATCAAAGAAAACAATAAATGCAGAGACATGCATAACTTGTAACTATTCACACATTAGAACACTGTGTGAACATAAAGCGAACGAATTTAACTATTTTCAAAGAAAATGAATGACAAATATTGCTTTAATGTCTGACATTTATGATCAAGAATAAAATGTGTAAAATTAAATAATTTAAACGAAAGTCAGATAGATTCGTGTTTTAAACTCATTTTTCAAATGTTTTTGTTTCGAAAATTGAAAGTTTGGATGAAAAGGTGTGTCTGTCGCAATATAAATCTGAAAGCGTGAAATGTGAAGAGGGGCAAATGGAGAAAACACTTGAAGAGCACTGCAGCACGGCAACATTAGCGGCGTACTCATTGCGAGCAATAATCTATTTGCATTGCTTCGAGTTGTTCAATATTTCGCCAAAATTAGTGCACCAAAAGTGTCGCAGCGAACGCAAAACTAGTGCACACTGAACGCAGACCACGAACAACACCCAAAACAGCAACATGGTACTCGTGAGCTTAAGATTTATGAGAACTTTTGAATTGGCTTTTAAATTTAAAAAGCAATAAACGCCAAAATTCAGGTAATATTACACTTTTAAAGTATTTTCCCTTTTCATACAAACCTCAATGATTTTATTTGCAGCGAATATATTTGTTGGTTCACACATTTGTGACATTTTAGAAATATTCATTTCGAGTAGCTTATATATGCCGCGGAATATTTGATGAATACTGCTGCAGCCGTGAATACGGTGATTTCATTCAACGAATATACATACAAATGTTCAAACTGTTCCTATAACCGTTCAGCTTTTGCTTGCACTGTTTTCAATGTATTCGCGGTCATTTTATCGTGTTACACAATGTTTCACAGGAAGCACTCGCAACTTTAAACTTTCATTTGCTCACAATTCGGCCTGATTCAGGCTTGAAGCGGTCACACTTTTTCCGATTCGAACACTTGCTTGAAATATGGCTTTTAAAGTAATTTTATACCAGTTTTCGTTTGAATTTTCAGAAACGTAATCGTTACTGACGACATTTGTGTTTTGATGGCAACAGTTTTTGTCTAGAAAAGAATTTGTTCGCTATAAGATGAAAAAAGCGTTTACAACGTTAGGCAGTGAGAATGCAATAAGATGCAGCAAGGATGCAGATAAAATCACGGCGAGCCAAAGGTTTCTCTAAACGTATTCTCGTTGTTATCAAAGAATGTTTTCGAGTCGAGTCAAATTCACATATGGAAGAAGTTGAGAATGCATTTTAGTCTGTGTCTCGATGCTCATTAAAATAACTTGAAAATCACATTTCGAATGCGACTTTAAAAGTGATTATTTAAGAGGCCGAAAGTGTTCACTGTTGACTTTTCACGTTTTCCCCTTTCGCTTTCTCTTTTTGTTATTTCTGTGAGTCTAACAGTTTTTACACTTTTTACACAACTTTTTACGAGTGCATAAATAATAGAAAGTTAGCGAACTTTCGAGTTTAGGTAAATACTGCACAAAGCGCGTAGTTGCTTATGTCCTGCGATTGTGGAGTGAAAGTGGGACTTCGTGTTCAACAAATTGAACGTAAACTTAAAACGATTCGAGCGAAAGACACTTTTATGGAGACTGTGAGCAGTCTTTTTAATTTATGCACCAAATGTATGCTTGCGTCGCATTCACTGCAATGCACACTGCGAACAGATGCACACACCGCACACCGCTGCGACTTTTGCAGCACGTTTACAACACTTCTTCGTAACAAGCTCATCGACGGCGTTTAATTGCAATCACACACTCGTCTCTTCAACAGACAATTATAAAAAATGCATAAAAATGAATGAAACGAGAAAAAAGGAGATTGCACACAAGTCACAAAACAACAATGTTCTACAACACTCGACTGTAAGTTCTATTTTTAGGATAATTTGCTTCGAACTCTAAAAAATTCACAAACAACGCTCTCATTTTCGACGGTCGGCTGGTGATTGCAACACTAAATATTGTATTTTCACTGATCTCTAAATTACAATTAACAACATCAATGACAGAAATGTCTACTCGATATATTGAACTTTGAATACGGTTTAAAGCTAGAAAAACATCGCTTTAAAGTTAGTGTCACTGTTGTAATAGAGCACATTTTTTGTAAGTGTGCCATTGCTGGACATCTTAAAACAAAGCCGATTACAAAAGTACACCATTCGGAGACAACGTGATTTGAAAACGCAACAAATTTACGACAATCGTGTGGTAACAAGTAATAAAACGATTGTTTTGCTGAAGACTGTCGTTTTTCAACAGCGGTCGTCAAGTGTCACATTTGCATTAAAACACAAATAAATCGTTTCTTCAACTGCACGTGCAAATCTTGGTTGTCGTTGTCTGTAAGTGTGAACGAACGAAGTTAACACAGCAAATTGATATATTAAT
This sequence comes from Leptotrombidium deliense, assembly GCA_003675905.2. Classification (NCBI taxonomy): domain Eukaryota; kingdom Metazoa; phylum Arthropoda; class Arachnida; order Trombidiformes; family Trombiculidae; genus Leptotrombidium; species Leptotrombidium deliense. The sequence goes on from NCKV01000499.1 coordinate 4,206, forward strand.
GCATGAAACATTTGCTTTGTTTATCAGTGGCAACCTTCGATAATTATAATTACTATAGTTTCCTCATTGATTTCGTTTAAATAACCCTTTCGTTCAGTGGTGGCTTGAAACACATAATTAATTAAACTTGGTTTATTTATTTTCAAATGCAGCGAAATGTTTTGCGAATGAAACAGACTGCAAGTTCGTTTATAAACTTGTGTTTTGCCCTGCTTTCAAAACGGGTTTATCGCACAAAATCGAATGCTGTTGGACATAATTTTATGAGCGAAGCTGTACATTGCATATTTGACACCGCTTTGACGACGACTACCGTTTATTCGTGTGTCTAGAAACAAGAAGTCGACTCTTTTGAAATATAAACTGAGCGATGTTTTACAATAAAATGTTTGAAGAAGAAGACATTGTTGAAGTGACCAGGCATTGAAGTGTGGCTCGAGCAGTATTGTGTTTATTCTGAAAGAGAAGAGCTTAAAAGTTTTTACAGTTAAACGCGTTCAGGATGCGTTTGAAGGAAAAGAGATGCAAACTGCGAAATTCCGTTTCATCTCTGAAGGAAAGAAGAATGGATCGAGTGAAGTGAGACTCTCGGCGTCCGTAAAGTAATAGTGTTCTGATATTCGATGACCTTTCATAAATGTTTTTAGCGCCTCAACGATTGCTTCAATGGAACGTGAACTGCGAATTTGTTGGAGAAGGGTGCGATGCGCTGAAACTGTTGATCGGACACGCATTAATTAAGCGTTCACTGAATCCTTGCATGTGCTTGGCGCGGTTATTTGCGGTGTGGCAACGTTACAGTGCTCAAGTGATACAGCGCTGTGTTACACTTACAGAGACCTTCACTGTTGAGTAACACTGATATTTGTAGGAAGTGAATGCAAATAATCGCGACACTGTCATCACTTAAAGCTAGATAATAGAGTGTACAACTTTTTGATAGAGTCGCTCAGTGCTGAAACCTCCCTCCTGATTCGCGGCAGATCTGCTCTTAATTTGTGCTTATTGTCCTCGTGTGCATCATTGGATCCTCTTCACTGCTTCCAAATGTGTCTGATGTCATTGTTACGTCAAAGCGAACGAGAAGCCTCCCAACACACTTCGACGGCCCATTGAATATATATATTTTAACTTGGTCTTAAGCCATGGATTGCTTACTCTGTTTAAGTCTCTCGTCGAAGCTTTTGAACGTTACACTCTTTGATGTTTCATGTTGACTCGACTGCGAACATCCAAGAAACAAAGTTTAGGACAAAGACTTTCGAAGCGCAAGCGTTTTGCTGTGAAAAGTTTGCGACTACTTTTTGCTGATCGCATTCAAAGCATCACTGCTTTTATAGACGTTATTTCTCCCTTTTCTCGCTAACCTTTATTAAAAGTGAATTTTTGTTGCAATTCTTGTAAACGCTGCAAGAGATCAACACTCGATTCCTCTGTGATTCTGTGTGCAATTTGAATGTCACAAAGAACAATATTTTCTCGTTTTTTGTGTTTTGTGCACTAATTTGGAAGTGTCCCAAAAAGACAAAAAAGAAGTCAACTTTTCATCGGTTGCAGTCGCAACACTCGAGAGCTGATTACTTTCGAAGAATGCGGTTCCTTCTCTCGTCATTGCTTCATTAATTACTTTCTCCACAATTTATGAACACTGGTTGCAACGTGTAAACAAGGTGAGTTCGCACTGTTCACGATCTGCCAGCGTTCAATCGATGTTCAATTTAAACGTTGCTTGCTTTAACGACTCTAGCGAAATTAGTTGAAGAGTCGTGCATTATTTATACATATTGATTACGTTCAATATCAATGTTGGTATCAATGTTGGCATATTTCACAAATGCAGCGAGACATCGCTCCCTGTTCACAAGAGCAATTATCTCGACAATCATTGTTCCGCAGAGCATAATTGTGTTGATGCATTTGCGTACCGCTCACTCGCTTTCGTTTCTGTTTGCCAATAATTTGACAGATTCTTGTTAATAACGTTTAAAATAGTAATTTTATACTTTTGTATTCCTTGAAAGCAATGAAAGAATTTCTTTGAATGAGATGCAAATGTGTTTGAAAGATGCGCGTTTCGCTGCAAATGAGTGCCTGTTCCATAATTGTACTCAAAATTATGTGAAATATGCACAAATAAACAAGTGAATGTTCGCATTTGTTGCTTTGCAAAGAAATGCTTTTGTTCGCCTATTTGCCTACTGTTCAACGCAATGCTAACGTTTCTGCAACAATTTCACTGCAAAGACGATCACGAAATTTCGACTAACTTTTGTTTCTTAAGTGAACTCTATACGGAATTATAGTTTCTTCGACGGTTCATTGGAATATAGAAATTGGTCGCAAGCATATAGCGTCTTTTGCGTTGCGCCACTTTTCATTGTCTGTCTGTGAAAAAGGCTAAAAGTGTTGAGTGCATTGTGTCCGACCTTCGGTGTCATGGACTCCGAACACGGCGCCATGTCTACCGAAGATTACGTGAATGAACTCATCGATTTCGAACACTTAGACGTCGAAGAAGTTGTGAAACCCGAAATGTTCGACCGAAATAAGTTCGCAGTGAATCAAAATAATGCTTCAAATGCTGTTAGAGAAAACAACTCTGCTAGTGGTCAACAGGACAACGAAAGTGTGCATGTTCGTTCGTCTGTAATGGCTAACTCACAGTCATCGGCTGGTTTACATCAACAGCAGCACCAACAACCTCAACACTCCCAACAGGATCATAACGCTCCACTGGTCTCTGCAAGGAAGCAACTAGCTCCGAACAGCACAGAATCTGCTGTAGTTACCAGTTCACCAGGACACAGCATTCCGTCGTCGCCAACATTTGCCACAGTCTCTTCGACAACACTTACAAATGTTGACGCTTGTACAAAACCCAATTATCTGGATGACGGAATGAATCCAATGCCTTGGCTGAGATACGGTACTACTGGTTTGTTGGGACACCCAGACGGTCCTTTAGATCTCAGACCGCAATGCGGAAGCGATCTCGAAAACTCGTGGATGAATTTACCTCCGAACTTGAGGCGCGGAGATGTCTTGGAACTCCAATCTAGTCATCACGTGAATGGTAGTCACTTGAGTAGTGTAGGTATGCAGAGTCGATTTTTGCATTCAGTGGTCAATAATATTGTTCCTAACGGGGTTCACAACAACGTTCACCCTGCAACTCAGCATCAGCACCCAATCCATCAGCATTCTCTGCAATTAGGAAGTAGACACCATCATTCGCACCACTCTTCACACTTAAATGGACATTCTGGCAGTCAGGCGAACTCAAGCTTAGCTTATCACGACACCAGCAGCAATAGCAGTAGCAACAGAAACGGCAGTCCTTCTCTGACGGACGACATTCTAAACGATGAACAGCTGATACACTTATCGGTAAGAGAATTGAATAAACGACTGCACGGATTTCCGCGAGATGAGATTCAGAGATTGAAACAAAAACGGAGAACTTTGAAGAACCGAGGCTACGCACAAAATTGTAGGACCAAAAGACTCGCTCAACGACATGAACTCGAAACAAAGAACCGAATTTTGCAGTCGGAAAACTCACAACTGAGAGTAGAAGTGGACAGGGTCTGTCAAGAGAGGGATTTCTACCGCGAACAACTGCTACGCTCCGGTGCAGTGCCAGTAAGTGTGATGCCCGTCAGTTTACCTCAACACTTGAGTCAAACGGCAGATGAAAGAGTTGTGACCACCACGACGAATACTGGTCATCAAAGTTTGGCGAATGGCAGCAACAACAACCACCATCACCAGGATTCCCTCTCTTCAACTGGTTCCAGCGGATCTACCGGTGCCGCGAGCAGTACTCCGAGTTCTCCCGAATATTATTTGTGACTCTACTCTAAACTTACTGACAGCAGCTGTAACGCCCGTTGTCACTGTTGCTGTTGTACACACACTTTTCAGGATTGCAGTTGCAACAGTGACAAAATGCAACATTCACCGATTCAAGCGATTAAACAGCATTTAACAGCAAAAGCGTAGAAACGCTACTTTTTTCTAGATTTCTCTTGAACACATTTCGTTGAGACGCAAATCACAAAGTAACTCTTTTCAACACTCGTTCGTATAACAATCATTTCAATTCAATTTTCAGCCGAGAACCTCTTTTAATTTGAATGTCTTGTTAATGAGCTTAAATTGAGTTCAGGTGTAATAAATCGTTATTAAAATTTGATGTTTAACTGCATCGCAATTCATTCCAAGTTTATTGTTCGAAGCATGCTTTAATTAATCCCTTTCAATATATTCGCTGTTGTTACAAAGCTTGTTAAAACAATCTAATTATTCAAATAAAACAATTACGAACGCTGATTAAAGTTGGCTTCACTTTTGGTGAAACGCAAACCATTCGATGCTCTGTGCTCACCATTCTCTCAGGTAATTAACTGTCAAATTTATTCGCTTCTCTTAACAAAAATAAATTTCAGTTCGAAATGATCTTTTCGAAATGAGTCGCTATTTGTTTCGAGTCTTGTCGAACAAATGCAGTGAAAGTGTTTCTCAAGCATCGCTCAGCCTTCGAGGATCTCTTGTTTACTGCGAACCTAGCCAATTGTATACTCGATACAGTTGTACAGTGTGCAGCATTGTGTAACCATCATTCACAAAATGAGCGCAATGAAAAATGTAAAAATAATGGGGTAATAATACGACTCATTAGACTGCTTTATGCACTCATAAATGCATTGTTAGATGACGAGTGTTCGAATGTCGCTTTCAAGCTCGCATTCAACGACGAAAGAATCGAGTGAAGCCCGTCGGGCACAAACCGTTGCAAACCATAGTTATACCGGAAAAATTGTGCGTCAATTAAGGCATTCAGTCTTGTGTGCGGTTCGTTACTCCATTAAGGGTTTACTTTAATACAAAATGCATTGCTACTGACTGAGTACGCGGCAAGCGACCGATTCAGATTCTCATCTCGATTCAAGTCTTTTTTCTAAAAATTGAATTTAATGTGAAATGCTTGTGATTGAAAATCGCAATTAAAAGAATGAAGTCGACTGCGGACAGTTTTCGAATTTGGCGATAAAATAGATGCAGCTTCGATAAGGCACACACTGACACATCACAATTTACGTGAATCGCAACCGTTTGTGGTATCGCTTATCACTCACTTTTCACGTAAAAAGTAAAGCTGCACAGAAGACAGCAAGGATCGAAGCATTATGTTGGTCATGTAGGCATCACTCGCAGCATCGACTCGCGTCTCTCGAATAGAAAGTGCATTCAGATGCACTCCATGTGCACGGAGAACGTCTGTGTACAGCTTAATCGGTGAACAATGGATGCTAACAATGCTTAAGCTCTTATATTTCAAAAGACATCTTTGCTTCTCGTCAACGAGAAACAGTGTCTATAAAGACGTGAGTAGTTTACGGATAAAACGAAGAGAATGAATTGCGGCTTCAATACTCGATTTGAGCACAATTTCATCCTTCTATTATATTAACTGATACGATCTCTTTGCGGAAACATCGAATTTATCTCGTTTTCAAGCAAAATATTAAAAGCATTGCCGTAAACATCTCTGCGACTATTCATTCGAATCGAGACTTCTTCCCAACAGTAAACTCACATAAACTCATGCCAAAAGTTGCTCATTTCACTCCTTTAATAAAATTATGTTTAGTGTATATTAACACTCACATTTGTGACATTTATGTAGTAGTAAACAATTGTGTGTTGTGAAGAAAGAACGAGAAAAAAACGAAAGCTGAAAATAGACCGCCAACAGAACACCACAAATACATTGATTTGCGATTTTAATATTTGAAAACCTGTTGAAAGTAATTCAAAGTTTGCATCGATATTAAAGTCTGACAAATGCCGGAGTGACAGCTCATTGCTAGTATTGATCTGACGGTGGTTCTCGGTGAGCTCCGGTTTCGCTACTGTCGCGGTTTTGCAAAGAACCGCAACGCGCAGAGATGCAAAGACACACTCGCAGCTGTCGTGCAGGGATTAAGAGTACTGCTTCCGCAACGTTTAAATTATTACTGTTTTGTTCAGGATTATTGTTCGTTCTGTTCGCCCTCTTCTCTTACTCTACGCAGTGTCTCAATCATTCGTCCATTTCGCTCAAAAATAGAGCTTCTCTACATTTGCGTATGCAGTGAGCAAAAAACACACAGTAAACACGACGCGAAACAATTTAAGCATAATTGTTCGAATTGCTGCAAATTTCAAGTGCAACTCACAAGTTGTCAGCCTGTATCACTTTCAATACACATTTTATTTTAAATTTTGTAGTATTTATTTTATAGAAGTGCACAACGCCTCAATGCGCGGTTAAGCCTTTCGAAAGCCTATGTTGAGAATCCGAATGTCATTCGGTGTTCTTTGCTCAGGTTTCCACGGAAAGGATGTGTCTTCTGTCATTCTTTGATTCTGTCAGGTTTCAGCACTAAATTCACTCTAATAATTACTAGAGCCAGTTTTTGGTGCAATTTTTCTCTTATTTCAACATATATTTTAATTATTTCAGCCTCAATTATGGAAAGTTTGTCGCACAAATAAATTTTTTCAACAAATAACCATTTCATATTTCTAACAAAATACCGCTGTTCAAAAAGCTGAACACTTGAATTATATTCACAATATTTGTAGCGTTTTGAAGCCGCTCTTACAATGTTCAGTTGGAACGGCAAAGAACGGAAGTATTGATCGTGAATCGGTTCTTTGGTGCTTCGGTCATCATAACAGTGGCTATTCGAATCAGCGGAAACAGTAGCAGTGCTAGTTGTTGAAACGAAACGAAACGAATTGAATTCATTTTAGAGGAAGTATAACAACAAATTAAACGTCGAACTGTGTTTGTGTGAAGAATAGAGAAAAGAGCAATTAAGTCGTGAGCAAAGAAATTAACGAATGAATGACGCAAAATTAAGCACTTTGGTGTCTGTGTGTTTGGTTGCATTTAGAAAAAGTGGAAACGATGCGATACTCGCAACTCTTTCAACAGTAATTGGGTGTAGAGATGTGGAGATGAGCGACCCTTTCGCACATCACAGAGTTTAATAGAATTAAGGCCAGAAATCGTTACGACCGAGTGTGAGTGTTCGCTTCATTTCTCCTATTCTCGTTACGTTCGCACATTGCAACATTTGTCGCTGTAACTTGGTCGCCAAAGCACACAAGCTTTTCAACTTTTATATTCGACATTCAGAAAGACCGAATTTCTTTTCGTTTAAACAACAAATACAGTGTCCCAATAAATCAACAAATTGATCGATTGCTGAACGCGCACAAATCGATGTAAAATCAATTTATTGATTGATCGATAATTTGCATCCGTCATCCATTAAATGGAATTACCTGTTTCATGTTTTACGCTTTTCCCAAATTATTAAAAGCACAGATTATGCATTGTGCACTCTACTTTACACAGTTTGTTAAGTCGTCGTTACGAATGAATATTTTAAAATCGACAGAATCTGTGAAGCGAACCAATATTTCCATTTTATGCGTCACTAAGTTCAGAAATTTGTATCTGTTTGTTTTCAGTGTTGTGCACGGCAATTGTAAATTTGCGAATCGCGCTCTCTTTCAGGTCTCTTTTTTAGTGTGATACTCATTTATTCGTTTCACTGTTTTTCAGTAAAAGTTTGCAATAATTTGAATGTAGAACAGTTATGCTTTTGTTGTTATTGATTGCATGTAACGCAATAAGCGCTATTATTGTTTCTGTAATCGCGATGAATTCGTAATTCAAGTTTCCAGTTATTCTCAAGAATTACTACGGTTTCTTGAGTTTCTCATTGTTTGCAATGAAGATTTGTTACAGCTTCACTTGTGGACAGCATTGTGGCTGTGCAGCACTGAATGTGAGCTGCATGTATCCTCTTAATTCGGTTTCCAGAAACTTGTATATTAAGACCTCAATTCTCCTGACAATATAGCAATTGGATTACGGCTGTGTGTGTTTGTAATCCATGGAAGATAGACAGTCACACAAAGATAAGTGAACTCTTTGAGCAGCGACGGCTGTCCAACAAGAAGATTAGAACAGCGATGGCAAAAGATCGCGCATTTTTCACTCTCACTGCGAATGATAGCCGAGTTGTATTTACTAACGAATTAACTGATTTTAGTGCATCTCTTTCTGCGTTGCGTGTGTATCGAAGTTAATTGGTTTTCCTCTCTGCGATCTCAATTCAATAATGATTTTAGCGAAATGCGATTAATAAACAGTGTGTCGAATGACCGCGCGGTGTTCGCGAGTGTTGCAATTAATTGATGGCCGTCAGTGAACACAGCGAATCAATTTAATGGAACGCCGATGAAAATAGCGTTTTAATCAGGGTTAACAAATGCTAATGATTCTCGGCGCTCTCAACGCTTCTCTCGTTTAATTACACTTCTTGCAAATATCGGTCTGTCGTTCGCGCGTTGAACAGCATCTTTGTTCTCTCCTCGAATAACCTAATAACATTAGCGCCAACAAACAATACCATTACCGCACTGTTTGCTGCACGAGTAATTACTCCTTGTCCAGAGTCTCGAAAAGAAACGGCGTCTCTTCATTTTTCATTCGAAGCTCGTCTGTTGCACGCGAAATATGTGCGAGTAATTGTTAATTGCACGACAACTCAATTGCAATCGCAGCCAAAAGCGTTATCACTGTTTCACAATCGCTCTTTCATTACGAGAATAGATGCTGCTTTACTCTTCAAAAATGTCGCCAAGCTCTCAATTGCATCACCACGATCGTTCACCATTGCGTAACCTGTGTAACTTATAACTGCCCGAAAGTTGATCGGAGAGCAGAGCATTGCTAATCGCGAGTATTACATGATTACAACAAAACGCGAATTCACTCTATTTTCGAATCTGCGTCTACATGGAAAACTGGGAAAAAGTTCTTTGTTTTTGTCGCAGTTCACAAAAGATAACCGTTTGTTTTCCAGTTTCATATAGAACTCGTATCTCACTTCTCGCGAAGATATATCGGCTTCTGAATTCCACCCTCGAAAAGTTGGGTCAAACTGAGATTTCGACTATAAATCACGAACGGAGAACACAAGGTTTACTTGGCTTTGTACAGCCACCAAAGTTTGCTATACTTTTAAACACTTTAAATTTACTTTCGTCCGTTTATAGATCTAATATCAAAAGAACTTTATTTAAACGGTTTAATAAATTACTGCACTGAACTGCTTTGTAATGCATTCTCAATCATCTTGTCGCTTAGCATCCAAAGTAACTCAGAAAGTTCAATATCTTGAGCAGCGGTCGACGGCGAACATTGAACACAATTGTTGAAGTAAAGACCAGTGACACCTCTCAACTCGATCGCAGTCGCACAGTAGACTGATGTCGCTGCGGCCTGTGCCTACTCATGCAAAACTGTGCGTTAAACCTTGCACTCGCACATCGAAACTCAATATTTACCACAGATTTGGTGAAAGGTCGCACCAGCGCAAATAAAACTCTAAACAACCACCAATTGCGAGACAATGACGTGCTGACCATATTGCCAGGGTGCAATGAATTGCACATCACTCGAAATCGTTCTAATCTGTGACTTAAAGCAGTTGAAAATAAAACATTGCACAGTTTTGAGTCGTTGTACGCTTCCATTGAACTGAACTGACGACTTGACTGAGGAGACAACACGTTTTCACTAATGTTTTCCTTCCTAAGTTTGCTAAAGCGATGACTTTCCGAGGAGACGACCACCACTCGGCTAGGTGCACTTTTAATAAGAATTTCCTTCAACAATTGCACCAAATAAAAATGTGATAAGTGGTTTACTTGGAACGTTCTTTCAAAGCCATCTTCTGTTAATGAGTGAGGAGCACCAAAAATGGCCGCATTCAATATTAAAATGTGAATTGGTCTTCAATTGAAATAGATTGCATTTATTAAACACTATCTTCGTAATTTGACTTACAAATTAAGGCTTTTAAATTCTTCGCAGAACTGTTTCACACTTTGGAGGCTCGAAAGATCGCATTTCAACGCTGTCACCTTTGCGTGAGACTGCATCGAAATGAATAAATGAATTAGCTCAATGAATGTACTAATTCCACATAAAGTAAAAGTAAAATTGCGACAACATACTATATAATATGAAAAGTTACACAACTTTAAGACAATACACTAGATACAACAGAACATGTAAATTAGGAGCCTCCAAACTGAGGACGGATTTTTTACGCCTTCTGTAATTGTTAAATAATGTTAAATAACCTCTGAAATAGGGACAACTCTAAATTAAGGACAAGATTTTACACCTAAGTGTCCTTAACTTAATTTATAAGTTTTACTGTATAAGTAAGATTACGGTAAATTAAAAACTTGTTAACTAATTAGAAGTAATGAATCGTTGGGAAAATTACATTGTAATTAAAAGCATAAACAACAAACCTGCAAATAAAGAACACCGTAATATCACTTTTGAAATATGAACTATTCTGATGAAAAATTATCTCAAATAATAACAGTTCGAAGTTTGAATCAACGTTTTTCCTCGACTGTGTTTTTAATTTTTAAGTGTCAATAAAGTGCTTTGAAATATTACAAAACAGAGAATGTAACTCATGTACAGTGTGTCCAAAGATAAAGTAGCCCCAGAAAATTTTGGATAACATTTTCCCAGATAACATTGATCCCAACCCTTGTCGATCTATAGTGAGACAAGCTTGTAGATTAAATAGTTTCGTTGTTAATAAATAACATTTGATTTTGATTATTCATTTAATTTAACCACAAAAAATCTTTTCCTAAAATTATTACCGATTGTGTGTATTCTTTGACAATGACTGGCTTCAGATAACACGTTATGGGTAAATACAATTGCAATGGACATGTAACATGACACAATTTTACAAAAATACGACTCATAAAATACCCTTTGGCCTGATTACAAACTGATAATTCTATGATTGACAACCTTATAATTGTATGAAAACAAAAGTTAACTTTATCTATTTCAGCGAAATACTTGATATTTTGAACTTTGATATATTTCAAAAAGCAAAGAAGTATTGAAAAACGTATTCAATACATTGACATTTTTTCTACACGTGTAAATTTATGCACATCCAACAGCATTCGATTTATAAACTAAAATTTCTCATTTGAGATAGTTATTAAAAATAAAAACTTCTTTTACACTATTTATAAAACAAACTTCGAGTGTAAATTTTAAAACAAATTCATTTCCAAATTTAAATTTCTATGAGTGGTGCCTTTTGAAGTAATCAAACAACTCATTTGTTTAGCTCATGGACAATTATGACATACAGTAAAACCTGTATAAGTGAGACACTCAAAGGACCAAAAAAATATGTCCCATTAACACAGGTGTCCCACTTATGAAGGTTGCCTTTAATTGAGTCAATTTTTTGGTACGAAAATATGGTGTCCCACTTATGCGGGTGTCGCAGGTACAGGTTTGACTGTAGTTGCATTTCAATAAACTGTAAAGTGAGACCGAATTCAAAATTCGAATTGCTTTGCACTTCGAGTTGTGTTGATTTGCATCAATAATTTCACTATTGTCAATGGAAAAGTGATGCGATTCAACACTATTGCACTTTAACTTTCAACGGTATATTTGTTTTTGAAAATGTTACTGAGTGAAAGTGGTAATGATAAAAAACAAAATCTACCACAAAAAATCGAGTCTATTATAATTATTTCGAGTTTATTATAAAACATTAGGATCTGTCATTCACTTTTCCGTTACCTACGACCATTTTTGTTAACATGTTGATCAATGGGGACGAAACATTGACTATCATTATCTCAAGAAGCACTCATCAGAATTTAGTCAAACTTTCCAAAAAATGTCTTTCTGAACAAATCACCAATTTTCATCACATCTAAAAAGTTTCATTTTTTCATGACACTCGTGGATATTGTTGCCAAAAAATTAATTTTGCAAAAGAAATTTAATTTTTTAGTACATATGCTTATAACGTAACGACATTTTTTTGAAAAATTTGGTGAAATTCGAACAAGCAGTTATGAGATAACGTCAAAATATCGTCGCCACTAACTCCATGTTAACAAAAATGGTCTTTGGAAACAAAAAAGTGAATATTTTGCCCTAATTTTTTATGCAATTTCATCTTTCAAATGTAATTTTATCGAAATTATTTGAAAGTATCTTATCAAAAGGAATCCTTGTAAGATAACTTTCAGATTCATCAAATTTGATTTAGAAATTACTTTTTAAATCAACATTTGAAAAAAATTAAAACTACAGAAACTATTGCGACTCAAATTGAATCAGCGTTGTTCGTGAAGGATAACAATGGATGGTTCTAAATTAGGTCAAAATTGGAAATCTAAATGCTAAACACAACGGCAGATGAGTGCTAAGTATTTATATAAGAAATTGAAGTTTTTTTAAACAAAGTATAATTCGCGTTTAAAATGTAAATGTTTTGGCAATCTTTGACAAATTACAGTAATAATAAAGCTTTTAGAGTTTTTACACTTTTGAGTATAAAAAATTGTGAAATTATGTCTGCATATTTTTGTCGACGTTGATTAATATACTAATGGTTGTTACCATTGGAACAACTACTGCATATAAAGCTTGTGAAATAAAAGTAATATTTTCTCAACACATTAGTTTAGCTCACTCTAAAGTGAAATTTTGAGATAATTTGTTGATATTCGAATTTTATAAAAAAATTACCAAAAATGTCACTTAAATTTTTTGTATTCATGGTATCTTGTCTTTAGTGTCAATTATAGATGTTCATCGATGATTATGATTATTCAAAATTAAAAATTTGCTCTACTAAACTCTGTAGCTTGAAAGGGATTTCATTTCCTTTAAAATGTTGTGACAATGGTGTATGTCGTGATTAGCCCACAGTAAAAATCAGCAAAGTACAGCTGGGACAGGAGAAAAGTTGCAATCGACAATCGATGTTTTCATCAAAGTCTACGAATCGATTATC
>NCKV01000500.1:0-17132 GCA_003675905.2 Leptotrombidium deliense
CTCATTCATCCAAAGAGACAATGAAGGACATTCAATTTCGAAAGCTTTTTATGTTTTAATTACGTCAATTGAAAACTGAATATTAATTTATAAATGAAGGATATGACGATGATGAAAAACAATTGTCCATTTAAAATATAACATCTTGTTGAACGCATCACTAATTTGGTAATTTTCGTTCAATTCAAATGTAATTATAATTGATTACTGACTGAAACAATGAACATTGTTTACCGGATATTACTAAAATTTAAATAAAATTGTTTTCACTTTTTATTTGGAAACAGTCTTTTCTTTTCGACGAAACACTCTCTTTGAGTGTTATCAACGGGTTGGTAAACATGAAGTTCTTTGCAACTGTTTGTCTGTGTATATTCATACACACCGTCGTTGGTATGTTGTTCTCATTTTTGGTCACTTAAAGTAACATCGCAATTTCAGGTCAGGAAAACGGTGAGTGTAAAATGACTGAGAAGGATTTCGATGATTGCACATCTCTAATCACCACTTTTGGAAATCGGAACATTATTATTCCTTCCAACGATGAAGAACTGAATACCCTTTGCAAGTAAAAAACATTAATACACATTTACATTGATGAATTGAATCATTAAATAACTTTATTTGCAGCAATACGTTCACAGCGTTGAGCTGCGTGAGAAAGTACACTCGAACGTGTATGGGTTCATTTGCCCGCACAGTAACTGGAATATTTTCGTACGATATCAAACGTATTTTGAAGAAAAGATGTCGTGATCCTGAAGGAAGAAAAGGTAACTTAATTTAAATTTGAAAAAGGAATTCAGTGTAAATTTTAATTTAACTTTTGAAGAATTTTTGAAGCACATTCGATGTGGTCTGCCGAAAGAGAGACTGGAACCTCTTCACAAATGTATGGACAATTACGTAGCACAGTTGCAATGGTCATTGGATAACGTGAAGAAAGAAGATCTTGTGCCGACTCTGTGCTGCACGCTTCATCAAACTCATCAATGTTTTCGAACACAAGCTTCAATGCTTTGTGATTCAGTGACAGGTCCTGAGACAACAAAATACTTTGATCAAGTTATGGCACATGCGGTAAGTTTTATTAAATGCTTTCCCATTTTTTATTCTAATATTACACATTGCACATTTTAAGGACAAAATTTTTGCCTATATTGAACGACTCTGTATCTGTACATCTCTAATTTCTCTCGTGCTCTTAAGCGGCGGTCGGGAAACATTTTTAGTACTAAAAACTATAATTTCAATGTTTACCGAATCTGGTTTCTGATAGATATTGAATTTTCTAGGTTCTAGTCGGCCACTGTAGCTTTCTACTTTTTCCATAAACTTATTTGACACCCTGTACATCTCTACTTTACTAATTTATTTCTGCTCTATACATTAAAATATAGAGGGGAAAACTTTAATCTTTAAAGTTTGCGCATCAAATCCAAAGAAGATTAGCGATTATTGCAATAGGAATTTATCTATTCAACTATCTCAATGTTTGCTTTGTCAATTACGTTCAACATGTATTGTTAGAAATGTCACATTCACGTTTTCAATAGTAATCTTGTATTTAATCTCATCCTGTTTCGTTGCAGAGTTTCGAAATTGCGTTTACATGTTATGTTAATAGGTGAAATATTGACCGCATTTAAACACAGAAACATTTTGAGAACATTTTTAATGAAATGTGAATAACAGGATGATCATTGAAAATCGAGTTACTGTTTATGGCTTCAATGTGTGGAGCTAAACACTGCGTTTTCTTCGCAGATCTTTGCACAGTGTTCACTTGTCTGATGACGAAGACAGTGGTCTTCGAAACGTTACAGTTTATAGCGTTAAACTTATTTTTGCCTTTAGACTTTAAAGTTTAGAGTAAAAAGTGTACGTGTATTAGAAACATTTTGTTCGATCCGACATGTCGGTGTAAAGAAAAATAAATTAATCAGGTAAACATATTAATAAATCAGGTTCCAGAAAAGTTATTGACGTATAACACTGTGATAAATATACTAGAGACTGACAGTGGACTCCATGGAGGTTGAGAATATTTGTGTAGCTCAATTACTGTATCACAATTTCCAAAGTTTCCAAAGTAATGTTGGCCCATAGTACTACATAAGAAATTGTTGCAGATTGGAGAGGGTGTCGAATACACATGTGGTGTTTTTAAAGATTTGGATTCGTGCAATACAAGCATGAAGAAAGAGATTTGGCAGCCTTTGTACGAAATTGGAAAAGATGCCGTCAAAGCTGGATACACCTCCAAATTTTCGTCTCCATTTACACTGGCCGTAAAAATATTTTCAAAACTCAATTAATAACGAAGCAAGTATTTTCTGCAACAATATTTTAATCGTAATCGATGTTGGTCCAATCATTTAACTCCAATTTGAAATATTTTCAAGTTTATCAATAAAAATACTGTAAAAAACATCAATTGTTCTAAAGATTATTCGATTTATTACTTTGTTTCAATGCTTTTTACAGACTGCAATCGTAAAGTTGCATAGTTTGAACGTTCGTTCATATATTTAAGTTATCGGAAATTTGTTAAATTGTGGGTTACAACTTTCAGAAAAATAAGGTAATCTCATCGTAATCTCAGGGTTCAAATTCACGTATAAATACACCTTGAATAATTCACGTGTTGCCTAAGCATTTCGAAATACATAGAGTTGTTGTAGTAATTATGCGTAAAGCTTTTAATTCAAAACGAATCGAACCGAACAGTGACAAAAATCTCGACACTTTTTTGCATTAATGAAGTTTACTTGAACTTCTAATTGACTTATTTAATAATTTAGTAGTCAAAAATGTGTAAAGTCACCCTGCATTAAGTCACACTTCACAAAGTCACAACTTGTCTAAAGTCACACAAAATTGAAGAACGATCTCATAGACGTAATGAAATTATAAAGTCACATTCGTCTAGTCACCAAATTTGTTTGAACGACTTATAGTCACATTTTACAATGTACCTGCAAAGCCACACATTTTTGAAGTACAAAATGCGTGACTACACAGTTTTCACTGTATGCTTTTTTCTGGTATCCGACTTTTGACACTTCTGTTTCGCTTTCGTTAACGTTTAAACATGTGGGTTTACCAGGACTATATTATGTATATTCATTTGATAGAAAATCAAAACAGATTCATGCGTCGTGTTCAATCTGCTTTGTTAAAATATGCAGTGCACATTAAGCACATTTTTAGTTAATTTAATATCTTGTTATTGGAGTCAATGAGTGAATTTATTTAATTCAGTGGAAACAGCAGTCACTTCACTGAAAAATGAAAATGCAATGCAACATCGAATGGTTTTAACTTTTGCATCACTTTAAAATGCTTTTGGCTCACAATTATTACTAGCAGGTCGCAATTTTGTTTCACAAGAACAAGAATGAATGAGTTCATGATAAATGAACAACGACGTTTGGACTGATTTACTTCGTAAGACTTCTCAAGAATACAGTCTTCAACAAGTTTTTGAAACTTTACAAAAAGCTTTTTTTCTTTCGTTGAGTGAAAACAATATTAAAGTATTAAGTAAGACTGATTCACTCCAAATACATTTTTAAATATAATCATCTTTACAACTTTGGTAAATGTACAAATTTATAAGACAATAACTAAAATTCGGAATGTTACACGTGATAACGCTTAACTTGTGTTTTTAACGAATTGACCGAATTTCATTTCTTCAATGATTTCAAATAAAGTGCATCTAAAATTAAGAGAAATTCCATTTTTTTAATAACGTCAAACGATCAGGCGATGAGCAACCAGAATATGAATGCTATTGCAACCCACAAAAACAATTTGCTTAGAAACTGATCTTCAGCGTAATCTTGACTATTTGGAGCTGAAAAGAACACTGTTTAAGTAATCGACTCTTGAAGAAAACAAATTAAGCAAAAAACATACTTGGAGCAGCACGCCCGTCTCCAAAATTGAAAGTCGACGCGAAAAAACCGAAAGGAAAGGCACCGATTCCAAAAGACATATGAAATCCACCATCACCAAAACCGAACGCTGGAAATGACTTTTAGGTGGTTAGGTTAAGCAATGAAAAAATGTGTGAATACCGTTGAAGGATTGGGTTCAGGCTCCGACCGTTGTCCAGGTGGTCTTGGGGGTAGTTTGTCCCTAATCAAAAAACTTATTTTAACTCTACATTGAAATTCAATTAGTAACCTTGGATCTTGTTTTGATGAGCCTCTACCATACAACGGAATCACTTTATCCCTTGAAATTGCAGCTTTACAAACAGGACAAACCTGTCGCGAAGGCTTGGTCTCTAACCACTGATGTAAACATGGCCAACTGTCATACAAATCATAGCTATGGGAAGTGTAATGAAAGTGACAGATACTGACCAGAAAAGATGACCACACAAAGAGACAACGGCGTCTTTAGCCGTGTCCAAACAAATATTGCACTCAAAATTACTTTCATTATCTTTCGTCTCTTCGTTCGTCATTCCACTGTTGGCATGACCGTTGTTTGGCAGTGCACTGCTAGCCATAGCAGCGTTCGTAGGATTCTCAGTGTTCGCAGGGTTCGCGTGCGACGTTTCATTCGCCATCGAATCGAAACATCGAATAATGCTCGCTGCAAAATGCAGCTGCAAACAAACAAACAATCGGCGCGTCTCTCAAACGACAGCTGTGACAATACGTCGAGTGATTGTGTCGACAAATCTTTATTTCGTAATGTTTCGTTTCGTAAACAACGAAATTCTATTCACTGCATTCGAAGTGTTTTCAGTAACAGCAGTCAACTGTTTTATGTTTGCAGCCATTAATGTTTTTCTCAATGCTTTCTGTACATTTCGTCAAGAAAAGTAACTCATTTTGTAAGTTTTCTCGTTTAATTTATTTATTTGCAGAAAATTCTTTTTACGGATTATTATTGAATATTTGGCTATTTTCGTTCCATTTATACTCACTGTGACAGTGTGCAATGCATTTGCATCTATAATTACACCAGTGCTGTTTACATTATCCGTTATTATATTTACTGTTTGCCTGTGTTCGGTCTCAAATTATTCGTGGAATCCTTCCTTGCCTGCTGTTATTAAGTCAGATGCCTTTATTGTGCCGGAAGTCAACAGATTGTATTCAAATTTAATGATATGTGTATATGTTGCTATCCTTGCAGTAGACTTTCGAATATTTCCAGTACGTTTTGCAAAAACTGCTCTTTACGGTATTAGCTTAATGGATGTTGGTGTTGGTTGTTTTATTGCCATAAATGCTGGACTGAGTCCAGAAGTTAGAAAACCAATGCTATTTGATAATACAAGAGGTGCTTTAAAAAACTCGTTTACTTCATGCATTCCACTTCTATTCATGGGTATCCAACGATTAGTTGTTGTTAAAGGAATAGACTATCATCAGCAAATAATCGAATATGGTGTTCATTGGAATTTCTTTTTCACGTTAGCTTTTACAAAGGTTTTGTATATTTTGTGGCATATTAATGACTGTGGTATAATTATAGATGTTTGCCTCACTTTTGTGTTGCTTCGTTAAGCGATCTGATTTGATTTTAATATTGGCAATAGTTACTGGTGTTATTCATCAAATATTTTTAATTTGTGGAATAAGTAGTTTCATTCAAAACAACGACAGAAATGGAATCATTGCTGCAAATAAAGAAGGCATATTTTCATTGCCTGGTTATGTATCCTTGTATTTGTTATTTGTGGCGATCGGAAAATATTGGAGGAGAGTCGTTTTAAGGTATTGTCCTAATAATCATGAATCATGAAAAAATTCACGTTGTATAATTTAGAGAAAAAAATGCTGACCACATCAGCAGTTTTGTTGTCGAAATGCCTTCTGTTATTATATTTACTGGACTTTTAACGATTCTTAGTCACGTACTTATTGAAAAAATATCACGACGTGAGGCGAATCTTGGATATATTTGTTGGATAACCACATTGATTATTTACTTGGCGTTAACTGAACATACTTTCTCCTTGGCAGTTATTTATTTGATTCGACTCGGAGTACTCGATCATAATTCAACACTGTTTGTTGGTCACAGTATTGTTTGTGCAGCCATCGCCAAAAATCCGTTGATTATATTTTTGATAGCAAACATTCTGACTGGTCTTGTGAACATCACATTCCATACAATGACTTTTGATGCAGCAGGTTCATTATTGATCCTGTTCGTGTACACCTTTATTCTCAGTGTTTTCGCGGTTTTCTTGTACATCAAAAATATTAAACTTAGAATCCCAAATAATATTAATATATATAATAAATTTGTTTACTTTTAAATAACTTTAAATGAATCTGTGGAATGTTAATATTTCTACACGTAAATTTATAACCGATAAAAGATAACACAAATTGCTGTTGCACCACATTGTTCGTGACTAGCAATAAAATAATGAGACTCGTTACTAATAACAGCACCCGAATCACCGTTGGCTTAAAAAAACGGACAATGACGCTCAAGCGTTAACAAACACTGATCCAATACGAACAAATGTGTGCCTCAACACTGTTCGAAGATTCGGCTTCAAATCGTTGTACAACATGTCGCACAGTAATTGGTAATTGGAGGATGCATGATGTCGAAACTAAAATATTCTTCATTCAATGAAAAGCTTTTACCTAAGACTACTTTACCTTTTCGTCCGAAAGTTCATTCAATTTTGACAATATCAGTATAATAACACAACTCCAGGCATCGCGATGCATATCCGTCTCCAAAGATAAGTAATAATCGAGAGCAGAATAACAAAGACTGAAATAGTAAAAAAAACAGTATTCATTAACTCTTTAATCGAAACTTACAGTGTTAATTTTTTCTGAACGATGGGCCATGCTTGCTGTCTAGTCTCATCGCAGTATAACCTGAATAATATTCGAAGTGCACACGATAAACTTTGAGATTCCTGACTGAGAAGATTTGGTTTAGCCTTGCCATGGAATCCAGCCTTCCAAAGAACATTTCGTTGTTCTTGGTTACAATTAAACGACTTTGCGAATTCATGCGATTCTATTAGACAGTCCGAAAGGCGAAGTAGAATATCTGAACTCATAAATGAGTACATCCCAAGTTGTTCTTCTTGTTGATTAAGTGATGTGTGTTTCTGTGCATTACTTATGTTATGATTATCAACTTTGTGTACAGAGACATTGTTATGTCTCAGTTCCAGTTCATTTTGAATTTTCGATGCAATCTCAGCGTCTTCTTTTCGACTTGTCGCTGGAAAAAATACAATATTATCGATTGTTTGAATCAGTTCCAACTGAACGATGCATCTAATTTTAAGACTTGTGAACAGCTGTTTAGAGGGAGAATTATTTTCGCTGACTGCACCCGAAACATTGTTAAGTTTAAATTCCACACGTTTCTTTGGAGAATTGGGAATGTTCTGTGAAATATTTGTGTTTGGTTTCCATGAAAGCAACTCAAGAGGCAACGTAGATGTAAAGATTTCCCGAATACACGTTGAAGTTTCAGACCAAGTTGTTTCATTGAATTTCATTCCACAGGAAATAACAAGGTTTTCCAGACAATTTGTACCTGAACGCGCCAACTGCTCGTTTTCTTGTTGCACACACCAGAGTAATTGACCGTAAACATCACTCAGAAGAAAAGAACCAAGAACATCAAAATATTGAGTAAATACATCAATAACAGAGTACAACGCATGGTTACACGTTGTAGTCATCCATTCAGATTTTTCAGTTTGTTGTTCAGGTAATTTCATATTGTCAAAAATTCGAAATATGATTTTAAATAAATCTTGCCACCAATGCTTTTTGAGATGAACTCCATAGGACTTGATTATTTCAAACATAACAGTAAGTGCTCGAGTTCTAACATCCAATTTGTTGTAAGTAACAATACACGAAAGTTCGAAGAGAATTGGAAACCAGCCTCTAAGCCAAACGCGATCTTCTTCGCATGCAGAACTTGTTGAACTTGCTGTAACTTGATTTATTTCGAGAGCAAAATCGCGAAACAAAGTGGGTTGATCTGCGACGTATTTTGCACACGACCGAATCAACCGAATCGCTTCCATACTAGTGTCTGGAAAATTTTGATTGCAAGCGAATTCCGAGAGGCACTTGATTGCATCATGAAATGAATCAATCATTGATGGAAAGTTTTTGTCGTAGTGATGGTTCACTATATTGCACGTCGTTTCAAACGACAAATTCACAATTGAGGGATCTACATCAGTTGCTGCCAGACGAAACACACCAAATATGTTTTTCCAACCAGATTTAATATTGTTTGCTTGTGAATTCACCATTTGAGCAATGCACCGAACAACCATGTCACGGATATGGATTGAATCGTTGTTTTTCATAATGTGCTCGAATGGGCGCAAAAAATCTTTTTGAAAACGAAAATTGGAGAATTCACCTTTCTCAATAAACTTCATAGAAAGTTGACGCAAAGAGTCAATAGCAAAGAAGGCAACTTCATCGTTTCCAGAACATCCAACTTTATTAAAATGATTTCCTAAAATCTCCCAAATTCTCGACCACTGAAGTCTTATGCGACCCATGTTATAGTATGAAATTTCAACGATTTTTTGCAAACTAAACATTCGAGGGTGATAATGATTAGAAAGTTCTTCATTGGATACTTGACATAAAGCGCGCACGAAATCCACAATTGCGTCACCATCTAGCCTCGTTGAACCAGTAAAGATTCTGTCCACAGCAACAACTACACTTTGCGAACTTGTTTCGTTGATTGGTTGCTCTTCTTTCTTCTGTTCCTTTGTCGCTCTCGATAGTGAATCGACAGCGAAAGAGGAAATTGTTTCAAAACGAGCCTGAAGTGAAGCGACAGCAGAAAACTGATTCCCAGTTGTGTTCAGTAACTGCGGCTTAACACCAGTTCCAATCAACTGTGCAAGTTCCAATTGAGAGATGCATCTGAGAATATCCAGCCAAGATTTTCCTAAATAGTTACCATCCGTATGTGCAACAGTTATCAACGTTTTTATGGTATCAATATTTTTTGTTTTCATTTCACTGATCGATGCGGAATTCGCAGTTAGTAGAGTGAATCTGGCTACAGCCTGTACGTATGCATCTCTTTCAGTTTCCATTCGGAAAATGGAAGCAATTCTAATGGCACAACGAATACCATCCAAACACAAACTAGCAATATCAGGGTCATCACAGTCTTGCAAGCCAACGCTGAACGCTGCCAAAAACGGAGTCCAAGCAATTTTAAACATTGGCCTTACATGTTCCAAATGCTTTGCAGATGTAAATGGTGCCTCTGCATGAGCTACACTCTCCATTAAAACTCTAGCAGTAGTCGCCATTTGCTCAATTTCCATGTTGTACAAAAGACGTCTCTTTTTTTCATTGCCCATATCTTTGTTGACCTTCCACTTATTACCGTAACTTCCGCCTTTCATTTTAATTTCACTGCCTGCAATTTCGTCGTAAATTTGTGACAAGTATTCTTCAGGTAAATCTTTACTATCGTTAATTCCACGATTCATTTTGATGTATTGACTCTTCGTCATTTTGTTTTTAACTTGTGAACTATGCAGGTCCGTTGTTAGCATGATTATTGAATAAGAAAGAACGTATGCAGTGTCTGCACTAGAAAAAAGTGAATTGTTGTGATTTGTTTCGCAGTATCTGGAAGCGAATTTTTCCATCAGACGATCAATTTTCTGAGCTTCTCCAGGCAGTCGAAACCCTTCCAAAAATGAACGCAGTGCAGAAACAATATCTTTACTGCTAAAATTCATTTGGTCCACGTATGCATACATCACTTCTTTATTGAATTTATCGTTGTCTCCTAGAAATTCACCAATTTGCGTCTTGTCCAACTTTTCGTTTGAATGAAAGAACTCGGCGATATTCCACGCCGTCTTCCCCAGATATCCGTGTTCTTGCAGAAACTGAAGACCGTTACGAGGTCTACGATTAAAGAGATCGATTCCCTGTTCGATTATATCTTTCTGCTGCTTGACAACTTCAAATTGTTCTAAATTGTCATAGTCCGGACGCGAATGATTATTACTCGTTATAGCTTTTCCGACGGAATTGATTGAATTAGAACTACTGTAACTTTTCATTGATAGCGAAGAAGGATCGTCACCGGAATCCAAAATTTTGTTCTGACCAAGATTTGCTAGCTGATGAGGATTCACATATAAATCCTTACTCCATTCAACCATACACTTAAGCACTGAGACCAAACATTCCAAGCCTTTTATTCTCATGTTTCTTTCTTGATTTGGAGTAATGAATCCAGCGTCGATTAATTGTCCTCTTCCCTGAGCGATTTTCGATAAGTCGTTCACAAGCCTTTCAAAAATGTTAGCCGATGATAAGTTACAATCGTAATTAACATAAATATCAACAACACTTTGAGCGTCAGCACAAATACGGGTCAAAGCTTGGATTACCATCCATTTATGTTCAAAGGTACTCGATGGAGTTTCCAAAATATTCAAAAATATTTCTTTAAAAAATACTTCAATCTGCATTTTCAGATGAACTTTAAAATTTTGCATTAATGCTAAAAATATGGCTAAAGAAAGTTCAAATATTTCGGGAACGTTAGACACTCCGTTTTTTGATAATGCAACGCAGAGGTGCTGTTTGATTGCAATGGCGAACAAATCACTCGACTGAAAAATAGGACCGGAATTTTGGAGGATTGAAAGAATCAACTGCAAAGACAATATTTTCGATCGCAACTCATGCGACTTTGGATCAGGATAACCCTCCGGTAATGGTTTCATACTCAACTTGCATAATGACCTAAAAACTAAATAAGCATCTTTCTGCGTCACATGATTAAACTTCACTGATGTTCCTTCACTGACAACCGATGAAGAATCGTTTGTTTCGATACTCTCTGTTGAAGGAATACGTGCTGTAAGTCCAGAAGGTAATTTTGGTGATGTCCCACTCTCTTCGCTGATTACTACACGATTCACAATATCACTTAGTACGGATGCGACTGCAGACTCTATTTCTTTGTCAGGTGTTAACGGTCTTTCAATTCCATTTTCAAAAGGCTGATCTTGATATTCGTGCACCTGTAGTTGTTGAGCTTCCATTCGCGAAAAAATAACATTCAACATCTGTGTTAAAGTAGCTTTTGCAGTTGTTTGATTAATCAAGTTTTTACTTCCGAGATATATGTTGTAACATGTTCTCACAGCAAGAAGAACACTTCCTTCGTGCACTTGACATTGATGAGAAGTAACTAATGTTAGCAATGCTTTAATGATCTGTAGCTGAATTCCATCGTCGGTGGAAGGTCCGTGAAAACAGCTGCAAATGGTTTCAACAATTGTATCAATCAAAAGTTTGCCATCATTTCGAGGATCTATACTATTTCCAGTTAAATGTCCATATGCAACAAGTTTTTGTATGCAATCTAATGAAACAATAACTATTTTCGATGATTTAGATTGACACGACAGTTGAAAAGGAAGGAAATATTTCTCAGCATCAATCGTGAGTTGACTTTTTTCAAATTTTGGCAAAGGTAATGCCGAAGACAAGTTTGAACTTTGCACTTCAATCCTCTTTAATTCATTTTTAAGTTCCTCTGCAAAAATTCAATCTTAAAATGTTTCGTTTTTTGAAAGGACGTACCTAATGCAGTCTCACATGCTTTGCGAAGCTGAGAATTGTAAGATCTTTTAATCTCTCGATCGGAGAGTATTTTTTCCAATGCTTTAAGGATAAACATTTCGGATCTAGTCGCGGTCTGGTAACTAATTGCAGTTCTTAGCAATTCAATTTGCATTTAGGTGAACTCGAAGTAGATACAGCTCTAGACCGCTTTTCGATGTCATTCGGCTTTATCTAATTTTCGTTTCACTCGTCGACTGCCAACAATCAATTTGATGACGGATCGACATTAAACACACGTGATACACGCGACTGCGCATTGTTAGGAAGATTTATGTCATTGCGAACTTCCGTTGAACTGTTTACGCAAATTCAGAACACTGAACAACTTCCTTAGTTTGTTACAATAAATTGTCGTCGGTCTGTCAGGCATTTCGCGTTTGTATAATATACTGTCTGTCGTTGTACTATTTAAATATGCAATTCCATATTGCAAAGTGAGTGCTCTGTGACGGCGCAATGACAGCGCAATGAGTGCGCGGTGTTTCGACGTCACATTGTTTACGTGAAACGGCCATTCGAAGCGAAGAGCAGTGATGAGCGAGCGATGAAACCGTTGGAAAACTCATCGCATACTGACTCCAGAAATGGGTCTTTCCTTGAAAATGCACCCATTTTCCTGCAGACTGCCTCTGCACAGGCTATCGCTGGAGCTTTTGTCTGGTCGGCTTTGATCATCACCTGTCACCAGGTTTGTCTCATATATTTTACATATTGTTCAATTTGATGTAGTTGACGCTCAGGTCTGATCATTGGGAATATTTACATGTAATGTCCATTCTATTTACAACTGTAAAAGTAGAGCATATATATATTTGCATCTTAATTTTTTCTCAGTCTTGAATTTGCATTCAAGGCTTCGATAATTTCAAATCCAGATTTTTATCGTAAATTTAATCTTCTGTGATTCTAATAATACCACTTCATTTTTATTCAATTAGTTATGGTACATTTTCTTCGAACCTGTTTTTTAAGTAACCATCTGTTGTGCAGCTGAGTTTTTCGGTGTATATGTGTATAATGTTTAACAAGTTTCGAATTAATTTTCGTTGTTTTGTTCTTTCATATCTATATTTTCATCGCGAAATTACGCAGAGGATACAACATATGTTCCTTTTCAGATATACCAACATTTACGTTTTTATACTATGCCATCCGAGCAGAAGTACATTGTCCGAATCCTATTTATTGTACCTATTTACGCATTTGATTGTTGGCTAAGTCTTCTCTTCTTCAAAGACAACTATTACGTATACTTCGATTCTGTTCGTGATTGGTATGAAGGTAGGTTATTGACATGAATTATATTGTGATTTAAGAGTAAATATTTTCAGTATGTTTTAATGTACTGTGTGCAATTAACGTAATTATTTGCAGCTTTCGTAATTTACAACTTTTTGGCTCTCTGTTACGAGTACCTTGGTGGCGAAGGGAATATAATGTCAGAAATCAGAGGTCGACCAATTAAATCTAGCTGGTGGTACGGTACTTGCTGTCTGCGAGGCAAGCCGTACACAATTGGATTTTTGAGATTCTGTAAACAAGCCACACTTCAATTTTGTGCTGTAAAACCGTTGATGTCGGTTATTACGCTGGTATTGCAGGCATGTGGAAAGTTTCGGGATGGAGATTGGAGTGCAAACGGAGGTTATTTATATGTGACCATAATCTACAACATCAGCGTTTCATTAGCTCTCTATGGATTAATATTGTTTTATCAGGCAACCAAAGATTTGTTATCACCATACGACCCTGTGTGGAAGTTTTGTACTGTAAAGTCTGTTATATTTTTATCCTTCTGGCAGGGTAAATATTACTATCTTTTGGTAAACATCACAAATTGTTCGCCTTTTAGGGGTGATTCTTGCCGTGTTGGAAAAGGCTGATTGGTTACCAGAGTTTTACTCGGAAGGTGAAAAAGCAAGTGCTGGAACTGTCTCCGCTGGCTATCAAAATTTTCTAATTTGTATTGAAATGTTCTTCGCTTCCATTGCGTTGAGATATGCGTTTCCCTATCACGTAAGTTTTCTCGTCAAGTTTCAGCGTTTTTAATGATGAATTTGTAGATTTACGGAGAAGACTGCATAGCGGACGGCCATTCGCGATCGGTCACAATGCAAAGCATCTCGAGTAGTCTTAAGGAAACGATGAACCCTAAAGACATTATGAATGATGCCATACACAATTTTCATCCACAATATCAGCAGTATACTCAATACCATTCATCAATTTCAAACAAGTCTGCTTCGAGTGGAAGTAATATTGCGAGTACTACCAGCAAAAATGTAGCAGATCTTCAGAGCAGCAGTGAAGCAGATAAGAGTTCGTCGTGTAATCAGGAATCCGGTGCGAAAGGAATTACAAACACCACGTCTGAAGCCGATAATGCAGATGGATCAACGAAAAACGGCAACAAAAAGACGGGTTCACATGCGGTGCGTCCGCTGCAAACGATTAGTCAAAATTACTCCGAAAAAGCAACTTTGTTAAGCTCAGACGACGAATTTCAGTAGTCTTAATTATCGTTATTCTTGTGTGCATACTTTATTACTTTAATTCACCCATTGTTTCAAAGTATCCCTTAATATTTGTTGATTCGTTGTCTCTGCGAGACATAACAGTGAGAGTTGTCCTCAATTACAAATTACTGTTTACTCAAAATAAATGAGGACGTCTCGCATTCATCGGACGACACTCGGAAACTATAAAATGAAAACTCAGTTCCGCGAACTTTGCAAACGCGCGCAATCGACACGATCAGCAAATTGACAGCAATGCGTTGAAAGCGCAGTGTTCAGTAGTGACAACAGCAGCGCAGTTGTTGCGGGAGTGGCCATTTACTGAAGCAGGCAGCGTGCTTGGCAAGTGTTTGCTAGTTGCTTAGAGTTTGCAATTAGCGTAGATGACTGCCAACGCGAACGTTTCGAGCGGCAAATATGTGCACGTCGACATGAATGTCGCCGAAAAACTAATTTCCACGTCGGAATCATTAAAGACCGGAACAAAAAAGACGCTTAAATATGCGTCTCTGGTTACGCTGACTGTACAAAATGCTGCGTTAAGTTTGACTATGAGGATGTCCAGGACTCAAAAAGAACTTTTCATTTCTTCGACAGCTGTCATCGTTTCTGAATTCATTAAATTATTGACGTGTTTGGTTATGGTTGCTGTTGATGAGGGTAAGTGACAAAATCGACAATATTCATTGTATCCGTCAATGATCAAACAGGTTCTGTCGTGAAAATGATTGCATCACTTAAGAAACATATTGTAAACAATCCAATAGATACAGCGAAAGTGGCTGTACCGTCAATTGTGTACTACGTGCAAAACAATCTGATTTACGTCGGCGCTACTCATTTGGACGCAGCAACTTGTCAAGTGACTTATCAACTGAAGATTATTACGACTGCTTTGCTGTCAGTTGTGATGCTTCGAAAGCGCCTTCAAGCTCATCAGTGGCTAGCTTTACTTTTGCTTTTCGTCGGCGTTGCTGTTGTACAAATTGAACAGTTGTCATCTCATAATTCAGTGTCTAAGGATTCGAAGCAAGTACCACTTATAGGTTTCATCGCAGTGTTATTGGCCTGCTGTCTATCAGGCTTCGCTGGTGTTTATTTTGAAAAGATTTTAAAAGGTTCTGCAGATGTTTCGCTGTGGATTCGAAATATTCAGTTGAGTGCAATCGCCATCCCATTCGGACTTATGCAAGTCTTTGTTACGGACTCTTCGGTTGTGAGTGAAAAAGGTTTTTTCTACGGTTATACACTGTTGACGTGGATTGTGATATTGTTGCAAGCACAAGGAGGTTTGTTGGTCGCTGTTGTTGTCAAATATGCGGACAATATTTTGAAGGGGTTCGCGACGTCTCTTGCAATTATTTTAGCTTGTTTTGTTTCGGTTTATGCTTTCGAAGTGAAAATTAGTTTAACGTTTTACTTTGGAGCATCACTTGTCATTGCGTCAATATTTTTGTACGGGAAACAGGTGTCTGTCAACAGCAGACAATAACAGATTTCATACAAGCAAGTTTTAATGACACAATTTACATGTAATACAGATCTTACAGATAACCAAGTTTACATATTTATTGCAAAAAACAATAAATTTAATCAGCTCAATTTGTGATGCATTTTATATCACATCAAAAGCTATAAGCAAATGCTAATCGCTATAAAACACTTGCGTGAATTGTTGGCTTGCAAATTAATTTGAAATCTTTTGATGAAATAATCGACAGATCCTTTTCGGAGATCAAACGAACACTGCGAGTTAAGGTGAGTAAAATCACATGTAATTGAGTCATGGATGGCTTCCAGATTCACTCCATATTAAATCAGACGTTCAATTGACTAAGATGTAAATCAGCATTTTATGTCGCCTGTTGGCACTTTTTATCAATTGTCTTTTGCAAATATAGATACTTGTAAAAAGTGTCAACTTTTGAGAATCACTGAACACTTTAATTAAGTCCATAACGGTAAATGCTATATACTACAGCATTTCACGCCTGTTTTCGTTTCTTGACGAGAAACAAGAACTCGATCAGCACTTTCAACATTCCCGAGAGCCGCTGTTTGCTATCATTAAAATGTCAGAGTGATATTAAGTATTGGTATATTGGGAAACGATATTACCTTTTTAAGAATAGCTTCCGCTAATTCCATAAATGCAGTATCGATATTGATATTTGCTTTCGCACTCGTTTCTAAAAATCTAATTCCGTGTTCCCTCGCGATTGCTTCGCCTCTTTCGCGAGTAATCATTCTCTTTTCCTCCATATCGCATTTATTGCCGAGAATCATTTTTTCGACGTCTTCATTTGCGTGCTGTCGATCAATTTTAAGCTGAAACAGCAAATAAAACAACACTAACCTCATCTATATTCCGCAACCATTTTGCTATATTATCGAAACTCTTTGGATTTGTTATATCGTACACTAACATTATTCCCATTGCTCCTCTGTAATACGAAGTTGTAATCGTGTGGAACCGTTCCTGTCCGGCAGTGTCCCTGCAAACTCTTTATTACACAAAATCAATATAGTGAAAACAAACCAAATCTGTAATTTAATTCGTTTTCCACGCAAGTCAATAGTCTTAATTTTGAAATCGATTCCTTGAAAATTAACGTCATGACAAACATAGGTTAATAATCAATGTCTACATACCGATCGTCGATATGAAAGTTGTGTTAAAAGCGTCATCACTGAATCTGAACAAAATGCAAGTTTTGCCAACTCCGGAGTCGCCAATAAGTAGAAGTTTGAAAAGCAGATCATAAGTCTTTTTTGCCATTTTTTAGTCGCTTTCCGGCGATTTGTGACTCTTACGCGAAGATATATATGAACATAACTTTCCGCTGATACTCGCAATTCGAAATGAAACTCCTGCCAAAGCAATGGCCGTTTGGGACCGTTTTCAGTTATGTCTTCAATATCACAACTTTGGCTTCTAACAAGGGCACCT
>NCKV01000501.1:0-17097 GCA_003675905.2 Leptotrombidium deliense
AAAACTATTTTAAGTTAGTTTTTTTAAAACACGTGAAAAACGCTCACGTCCATGGGAAATGTCTGGAGACTTTTTCCAGATATGCATTCACTTAATCGATTATATTTTTGATTCTTGTTGTGTTAACCAAATTTTGTCAAAAATAACATGTTCATAACATTAGGTGAAATATAAATTGAATATGAATGTTTCAATGAGTATAAAGAATATATTGCAACAATCGAAATCTGATAATGTGAGAATAAAAAAAGTGTGTAAATTAAGTTGGATAACCCTGTATATTCTTTTAATATAACCCTTTAATTTTTAGCTCCTTTGAAGAGAAGTTTTTTCTTAATAATCTTTACATGTTGAGCAATTATTTTCCGTTTACATGCTCCTGTCAAAAGGACGTATTGAGAAAAACACTTGACTAGAGCTTTTGATTAAGTGAAGTGTATATAAAAAGTGTTTGAAACGAATCTCGCAAAGTGATGCTTAATTTAGTGAATGATGTGATTCGCTGTTAATATTGAATTCAGGTAGATGCAAATTAAACTTGAATCGCGCGTTTCGCGAACTTTCATTTCTTTGCATTAAAAGTTAATTTACGAGACGTCATTGAAACGAAACAGCTTTCATTTACTTTTAATTAAAAACAACAAATCGTGAACTCGTTCAGATCTGTGTATGCATTTACATTTGGGAAACATTTTCTTCTTCACTCATCACTTACTGTTTACTTTTGTCAACAATCACTTTTAATGACCTTTTCAAATTGCGAAGTTAAATGAAGCTTTATTGTCACTTGAGATTTTTAAGCAACAATTTCTTAATCAAGAGAGAATGAAACAGCAAACATACAATTATTTAGAACTTAACAACGAAATCAGTGTTTTAATGAACAAGCACAGAAGCAATGAATTAATTTCCAACTTTTTAATATTTATTCACATTACACTAAAACAATGAACAAACAGTAAAATTAAAAGTTAATGATAACTGAATTTAGAACGACTATGGTTAAAGAATGCATTTGATTTTAAGAGGCAGTAAGAATTTAAAAAACATTAGACTTTTACACCGAATAATAATACTTATGAAATGAAATACGTCGAAAAGAGATTTGCTCGCCTTTCTAATTGAAATCAATTTAGTTGTTTGAATTGATGTTAATCGACATATTATTACACTGAATACTGCGAACATACATTGAATTAAATAACAATAACTCGAATGTTTTAATAAAGAAAACGGTAATTGTTCTCCGCGCACATTAATGTCAATAAATTTTACATATTCAATTTAGAACGCAATTGTCCATAGAATAATAATTGCTGTACAATTAGATTGTGAAGAATGAAACATGGATCAATAATAATGAAATTGGAAATTGCAAAGCATTGAAGAGGCTGTGAATGCAATGGAGACATGATATACAATATGTGAACAATATTGACGCGAATGCTTGTTTAATAAACAGGCAAAACTGGCGTTTATCCATTTATCACTTGTTTTCTTGTATGCATTCAATCAACAAATGCCTTGAATTGAGAAAAACGAGCGCTGCACACGTCCAATTAATCACGAGAAATATTTTTTGGCAACGGTTGTCAACGGCGAGTAATTTGGGTCAAATAATTGTTCTAACAAAAGAGTTAAATATTCGCGACTCGAGTAGAATGCCAAATTTGCAACTCAATATAATTTAATAATAAAAATGAATATTTTCGGTCTAAATTTTCTGGAAGCCATAATTTGAAACGTTCTCGGAATATTTTCGAAAGAGACACGAAATATCATAATTCCAAAATAATACATTCCCTTCATATTGTTTGCAAACATTGAAATATTAACAAGAAACGAAAATGTAAATGTAATACAGTAATGCAGTGGTATACTTGCTTACACAATTCACTGCAATGCTAAGTATTCAATTATCCTTTCGTTTCGTTCGTTTCCTTTCAATTTCTGTATGTTTAAAAAAGGAAATGCAACCGACATATTCAGCATTACCGGAATATATAGACATTGTATTATATATATGATATTACTCGCAGACAAGGCGAAATGTTTTGCAATCGATTTGTCGCCTTTTATGATTAATCCGAAAGACAAAGACGCAGCAATGCATTGTTTGTGTGCACGTACATAACTGTGTAATAATATCTGCTGTAACGATATAAGGCTTTGATAACAATAACTTAGACGTCTGACTGCAAACTGTGAACACCATAAACATTTTATTTATTAATTACTGCAACGCCAAGGATTTAAGTGTATGTCGCGATGTTTATAAAAAATGTAATTTCATTAAATCAATGATGGATTTTGCTGCTTTGCGTGACATTATTAATATCTAGAAGTAATCACAATTTCCTTACGACACACAATTTATTACACTCTTTCGTCGTACTTTAAATTAAAATTTCTCTTCTCCTAGTATTAAATTAAATATAGAAAAGTTGGTCTCATATTTTAAAGTGCAATACATGTTTCAAATCGAAGAATACATTAATTAATGATGATATTAAAGAATATGGTTTTCAGATGAAAAATGTAGAACAATTTCGATGAAATGATGTTGGATTCTTGTAACAAACCTATTTCACTTTACTGCCTCAACAATTCATTGTTTTATAATGTGGGGTCTTAGTTTGAAACAAGAGATATGAAAAGCTCAATGACATTCAATCGATTTTCGTTTTAATTCAATAACTATTTTTGTACTGCAAAAACAATAAATTTGTAGTTGAGTGAACACACACACACAAACGACGTGAACACAAAGCGCAGCACGTCTAACAGAAAATTACATGGGCACACCAATCGGTGAGACACACTGAAAAGACAACTGTTTTACGTCCACTGCTCACATTGTTTGCTGTGTCTGTATTTTTTGTTTTTCAAACAGTAATAAAGAAGTGTGTAAGCAAAAATGAGGACATGGAACTATGTACCCTACGGACTCACTTGAAAAGTGATTATTTCATATTTCATGCTTTCCATTCAGCTGGGTTCACGAAATCAGGGCACACATCAACTGAGATTCAATTTTTGCAAGAAAAACCAATTTCGAGTCATTTTTTGTAACTAAATTAGTAAATTAATGCCCGAAGACAGAACAAGTGTAAAAAGAAAAATGGAAACATGCAACGATTGCCGCAAAAGCTTCTGTAACATGTTCGCTGCGAAGTGCGACTTCAATTTTGAACATATTAAATTATCGCGGAAATCACGATTGATGTTCGTGAACTCTTCATCTTCTTCACTTCAACTTCTTTTGATTTTTGCACACTTTCGTTTAATACATTTCAAACAACAGCACTCAACAAAAACTTCATTTCCTTTGGGAGAATAATTCTCCGATTATAATTATTTTGCGTTCGAAGAAAGTGCATTTCTGTTAATTTACTATTAAGCATTCTTGACGTTAATGTCACTTAAAAAAAGATGATAAAAAATTGTTATCATCTCAACTCTTTTCTCTTCGAGTGACATTATCTGCAAAAAATTTCACATTTTGTATTTCAAGCACACTTTGCGTTGTAAATCAATGAAAACGTTTTTAGGCATAAAATGCTTCAATTTTACATTGAATTTTATTTACATGATATATGGCATACGAAATCGGTGAACACAATCAATATTTTACTTTTTCCTTAAATATGTTGTTCTTATATTCATTACATTTTTTGTTTTTGCCTTGTTGCAGTTTATTCAGTGAAGAGCGAAAGAGAAAAATTAAAAGACAAAAATACATGAACATTCATAAAATTGAATAACAAAATGAGTGCAAGAAGCGTATTCAATACACGAAGCGAAAATTGCAGTATTCATAGACTCGAAGAAAGTGAAATTAGACGCCGTCAGGCGTTTAGGATCGACAAACATTTTGCTCTTTTTTATTTCTTTCAAATTCATTTTCCAGATGAAAAGCGAAAATTTGAAATTTGCACTCAATTCATCTTTATATTCAAAATACACACATTGAATGAATACAAAATTTACATTTCAGCGTCACAAATAGTTTATGTTTACATTCGGCTTTACAACTAATTGTAAAATTTGCTCGAAATTATTCTCGAGTTAAAAATCAATTTTAACATCGTCAATCGAGTTATAAACATTTTCGTATTCAAAATAATATTTATGCAAATACATTTTCGTCTGCGGTGTGCACAACAAATTTAAATGCAATTTTTGAAATTCGAGACACTTTTCGTTATTCTTTTTAAAACTTTATACTTTCGAGAATATTTTTCTTTTTTTTCGTTTTTGTAGAGGATAGAAAAATTGATCCCAAGTAACATGAATTTCAAATTGCATCTCTTTTAAGGTGATTTTGCATTAAAAATTTCAAATTTTGTTGAGTCTTTCGGAAGTGAGTTGGTACTGATAATCTGATACCATTTACTTTGTACAGATCAAAAACATCCGCATTCAGCATGAATTGCATGGTTTTATGTTCATTAAACAGAATTTGTTTCGCAAAATAGAAGAAAGGCAAAGAAACACGAAACAAATGAAAAATATGCAAATTTGTGTCATCGTCAGTGCCAACGCACCGAGTTGTTATCACGTTTCGAAAACATTTCACATTTGAGTGCAAAAATAGAAAGAATCAATTAAAATTTCATATTATAATTGAAAGTAACGAGTGAAATGGTTTCAGTATTCGTTGCAAGCATTGATTTTTCGCCGTCTTTGTTGTCGAGAATCTCACTTTTGTCACGTAAAAAGTGCGAAAAAGTATTGAACGTGTGAAACAAATGTAGCAAGTTGCAGTATTTCGAAATCGACTGGCGTTTCAAAAAGCACTTACATTTTATTCGCAAACCTCCTTTTTTCAAAGTGAAATCATTTGGAAAGAGAACGAAACATTTTTCGGAATCTTCGATGAACTGAGAAACAAATAAGCAATGAAACAGAAGCTCTGTAATTCTTCAACTATTGGCAATCTGTTTATCGACTTTTCCTTTATGACACAGCTTCACACACTCAAAAAAATGTAATACCCTTAAAATTTGACGACGATATTGTAGATTCTTTGAAAATTGATAAAAAGCTCTCTGGTCATTGACGGGATAAGAATTAATCAGAATTAATTTCATAACATAAGCAAATATACTACACATAAAATTAAGTATACTGAATAAATTGGATAAGTTTTTTAAATTACTTCATTAACTGTTAACTGATTCAAATTGTTGATCGAAGAAGCAGACTGTTTGAATTAACAATGATTCTATCAACATACAACGTACTTATATAAGCGGTGAAAGTAATGTTGTTCGCAGCGAGAAAACATTGAAATAAATAAAATGAAAAATACAAAAGCCAGGAAATAACAGCGAGACAAAATACAAAAATGTTTTCTCGCAAAATATTCTATTCTTTATTTTACCGAAACAATTCGGAATAATAGCCAATATTTTATTTCTTATTTCGTTGCATTCATACAGAATATGAAAACGAAAGCGAATTGTGTGCACTTTTTATTCGACGCCAAAATTTAAAACATTACACGACAACAAAACGTATACGTCTCTGAATTTTAAAAACTTTTTATATGTTATGTGTCAAATTCGTGTTGCGATTCATATGAATTTCAAAGTGCGTACACAGAAATGTATATCTATCGAAATAGAAGTTTGTTCAAAGGGAATATCACGTCGAATGTATGATTGCCA
Organism: Leptotrombidium deliense; assembly: GCA_003675905.2. Classification (NCBI taxonomy): domain Eukaryota; kingdom Metazoa; phylum Arthropoda; class Arachnida; order Trombidiformes; family Trombiculidae; genus Leptotrombidium; species Leptotrombidium deliense. The sequence goes on from NCKV01000501.1 coordinate 5,673, forward strand.
TTGTTATGTAACACGACTGCTGTTTTTTACGTGAAACATATAAAATTCGCTTAAAATACATAGCAAACTATATAACTGGCGAACTGTATTAAAAACAAAAAAGATTTCTTCCAAGTTTGCTTTCGTTCATTTAGGAAAATCTTATTTCAACGTTGAATCGATAAACTTTATTTGAATTTAGAGCAAAATGCATTGCGTACTGCACAATGTACTCTCATTGTTTGCATACTTTGCTCGTTCCTTATTTTAACAGAGAAATGCAGTCATCAGTTTAATGCGATTGTGTACAACAAAGTAGACTTAAGCATTGTAAACTTGTGAAACTTGTATGTCTAGTACATGTACATGTATATACAGCATGTGTATATTGTCGGCTTCGCTCGTTGCTTCTTGTAAATTTGTGCTGCGCTTGGAAATAGTGAACAATCCTCGGATATATGGTTCAGAATTGAGCGTCCACTGAGATCGTTGTCTTAGAGTTAGAAAAAAAATAAAAACAATGGCTTCCTATTTCCCTCTAGCTTTTTCTGCATTTCCATCCATTTTATAACATACAATAGGATATCGTCTAGAAACATGTTCGCTCATTCCGGTTGTGCATCTGTTTATTCGCAGTGCACAGTTGCTGCGAATTGCGAATGTTGCACATTATTTCTTTAACTCTGAAATTGCTCGCATTTATATTTGATTATCGATCGGCGTTCATTGCGCGATATTGAATTGAAATGCGTTCACACGTCGACTGAGATTAAGCGTGTCTTGTAATGAAGACGTCGGATATTCGTTGCATTAGCGAGCTGCAACAGCAACCAAATCGCATCGCATAATTCACATCGTTAACTGACAGCGGGTCATTGTGAACAACAACTGCACAACGTTAACTTTGTTACTGACGCTTTCCTGTGACTTCATATTCGTGTGCAACGCACAACTTGTTCCTTTTTTTACTCTTGATTTTCGACACCAAATTCGTGTCCTTCTATGCGATGAAAACTTGTCAACAACAAATATCGTTATTATATTTCCAAACAGACAAAAAAGTGAAACTGTTCGAAGAAGAACAATTTTCTGTTACTTTTTTTTGCTAACGAAACAACTGATACAGTAATGTCTTTACGTAATCGCATCAAACACATCACTGTTGTTAGAAAAAGAGATAACAACACTTTTTTCTCATCTGCAACAAGATTGCAGCTTGTAAACCGTATATCGGTTAATTACGCTTCATTTCCACTCTTCTTTAACTGTGTTAAAGTTTCGAAAACAAAAAATTGACCGTTAAATTTTGGGTGCGGTTTATTTTGGCTGCGTATTAAAAGTTAATGCAACTTCAAACCCACCCTTGGCAGCGAATTTTTGTCAGCGAAATGCTGTGCTTTTCTTTGTTATAGCTTTCACAAATAAAGACGTCACTGACAACGAGCAAACGTTGCACAAGGAGAAAGGTTATCTAGCAAACTGGCGAAAAGGAGCAGATGAATTGAAGAAATATATTCCTTGCAATACATTTTTACAGTTGCTTTGAATTGCAAAGGTTTCAAAAGTTCGGCAATAAAGATGCAATTCTTGTCGACATTCATTTTTACGAGTATTACACAATGAATGATATTTTGGTGCTACGTGCATTTCGCTCTTTGTACCACTATTTTACGAATCATAAATAATACAGAATATGAATAGAAAAATGATAGTAAAACAATATTAATGCGAAAGGGAGAGATGACAAACATATTTCTCTTTTACCTTATATTTTACTTGTTCACTATTTGCAAAAACGAGAAAAACAGTTGCAATCAATTGGTCGTCACTGTTGTTGTTGCTGCTTCTGTTATACACTTCATTGTATTCTTTGCTTTCGAAATATAAAAGTAATAGAAAAGCTGAACAAGTGAAGAACTCGAGTTTTCGCCGTCGTCACAAACACACAAGCAAAAAATGGACACAAGATTATTGAAAAGAGAAGCGACTCGAAATTGTTATCGCGATCAATTGACCAACGAAACTGTGTTCTCAATTTTGCTCGCAAAAGTCTCTCGTCTTGCGTTTCACTCTTTTTTATGAATAGAAGCGAGAAAAGAAGAAGTGTTCGCTGTTCGCTTAAAGAATACGACTGCGAGAAGATGCGAAGAAAAGGAAAACGTGTAGTACAAGTGAACGCAATGGAAACACACGCGAAATGTGCGGCGTTTCAAGTGAAGAATGGCACACGAAGAGTAAAAGCGGATCAATAACATTATATTTTTACAGTGCAGAAGAGACTGCCTGCTCTCATTTCTACGCAGAGTCAAATTGAAACCAATTTTTCAAGTGAATACGAACACACACATATGCACACACGCTTCGTAGCGTGGTTCTAATGAGGCCTAATAACCATTTTTTGCGAGCGACACATTTTTAAGCGCCTAAATATTTCGCACATATAACATTTCTTTAATTATAACTTTGTGCCAAAAACGTGCATTCATTGTTCTAAAGTTGTCTGTTTTCCAGAAAATAATTTTCGCGCACATTTTTCATCCGTTCTGCTTTGTGTACTAACTTTATACAACAGCAGTCATTTATTACAATTATTATATTAGAAAAAGTAATTCCATCCAATTTCAAGTGATGTTTATTACGACAAATGAATTGAAATGAAACAACGTTCAACAGCGTAACACGAGTGCTTTAATTTCGAAAGGATAAAAATGGAGATAAGTGTGCACTACATTAAAAACAATATTGATATGAAATTGTTCCGTGTTTACAAAATAACGACAACATGATTGAAAGTAAAAAAAAGGAGGATCAATGACTAGATCTACTTTTACAGAGAAAATTGCTTTTGCAAAACACTGAATGTACTTTTCGTGGCGTAATAGAAACGATAATTTAAAGGCATATTTATTCAATGTTTATACGTCGAGAAAGAACAGTAAATGCTCTGCTCAATTACCATTGTACACGATATTCGCTAAACTGCGCTGTTAGGTGTAATAAACGGTTAAGGGTTTAAAAATGTGTGTGTGCTATACGAAATTTTACCAAAAAATGTGTGATCCATGTTTAACGATAGTTAATGTTGAAAAAATTGCGCTCACATTACATGCAGTTGTGTATAAAAGATTGAGAAATGTTTCGCAATCTTGTGTAATTTCGAAGCAATTACCTATTTCTTAAATTATTAACATTGCAGCGCACTGCGTGCGTCGGTTACACAACTCTGAACAGACAGACTTTACATGAATCGAATGCAATTGAGCAATCATTTCGTTCAATTCAGTGAGAAGAGCAAATATTGTAGTATGTGTTTATTGTATAACCATCAAAATTTCTCAGAAATACATTACATTCACTTATCTCGAAACGCGTATACATAATTCTTTGAAAATATGAGCCTTTTCATGTCAACATGTTGACTAAAATATACTGTCACTAGTTTCCTTTTTTTAAAAAAAAGCAACTTCAATTTCAACGCGAGCGGCTTTTTTTCGAGAACAATTTTAATGTAATTTTTATGCAAAAAGAGAGCACTTAATAAACGAAGTGAATATTAACTCGAATTCCTTTTGTTGCTGAATTTGCAAAAGAATTTCTTTGCAAACGAAAAGCAGCGAAACATTTGAATTACTTTACAACTCAATTTATAATAATAAATGTAAAGCAAATGTAACGAGTTTTCGTCTATTGTTATGTATTCATAAATCTTATTTGTCACATAAATATCTGCGAGATGCAAACAGCGATTAAATGAGAAATTTTACTCGTCATTCAATTGTTTGAGTATCATGTTAATCTTAACGATGAGTTTGTATTCAATGAAACATGCGATGCATCGCTTCGAATGTGCAAAATTTACTTTCTCCTCTAACGTTCTATTCAAATGTACAGTTTGAAAAGTGAGTGCACTGCACGTTTGTACAGTTGCACTGTTCTTTATCATTAGAAGCATTTTTCGACGAACAAATCTTTGTCATTTCTCGAACGCAGACAATTTCTTTGTTATTTTGCGAAATAAGAAAAGTAAACGAAGCAGCAAACAAGAAAACGTAGACTATTGCGAATAACACAAGTGCAACCTGAATACACTACATTTTTTCTCAATACGTAAATCATTGTTTTCTGTTTTTTTATATTTTTTATATTGCAACACGATTCCTAACAACTCTTTCATTCGATTTCATTTGATTCGCTCTTATTTGCTTTTGTAATTACATAACTGTTAAAAAAAATTGTAGATTTTTTCAGATACGCATATTGCGTCTCAGATTTAAATTTTGCTTTCATTTTGTTTTCTATTTTTGATTGTAGAAATAAATTATTTAAAATATTGTTATAAAAACTTGTTTTGACGTCCTCTTTCATATCAACAACAAAAGTTTTAAATTACATAGACACGAGTACATGCGAACGTTTTGAAAAGTTCACATTTAGTGCCGACGTTTCTAGTACAAAAAATGCAAATACAATCCTACAATTTCATATTTGTTTTGCATTTGAAGAACATTTTTTTAATAAAGCAGTGAAACATTTTGACTGAAAATTCATTTTCTTTTCCTTTCAAAATAAATAAAACACATAAAAAAGCGTTTTTTTGTTCTCATATTTTATTAAATTACAACAACTTCAAAAAAGCAAAACATTTCAAAGTAGACAGTTGATCCTGTGATATCAAAGGAATTATATCCAGCTTTAAATAAATACTCAAGTAATATTCGTAATTCCAATGCTTGTATTAATGATCATAACAAGAGTAATAATAATGATAATAATATAAATTCGTTTCGGCATCACGAGAATTGAGTTCGAATTATGTGTACAGTTATGGGAAAAATTGAAATATATTTTGTAGAGTTTATAAACCGTTTCCCTATGGGAATGAAAAAGTGAACATTGCGTCCAAGGCTGTTAAAACAATGTCGATTCGTAATTGGAAATAAAAATGTATGTGCAAGACAACGCCCAAACGATCGCAGAGAGAATAAAAAATATACGGCTCACAAATTGTGTACATGTACATTAGATGTAAGTGAAAATGAGCAAAATTTATATTCCATATATTTTATTCCCGCACAGTTTTATACTACTTTTACATTTCGAGTCCGCGTTATATGTGTCCGATTAACTGTTGAGTAACAGTGTACTTGATATGTAACAACATGATGATACTTTACACGTCGTTACTTATTAATGCAACATATTTTACTGATAAATTTGTTGCCGTGTTTTTATTGCACAATTTCGGCCGATGATAACTGTTTTTGCTAAATAATTGAATTTCATGTGTCCATCGCAATAAATTCTCGTATAATGAACACGTTAAATTGAACAGCCAAACAAGAAGACTACTTTATGACATGATGACGCGTTTTTATTTTTTAAAAGTCGGAAATTACTTTGCAAATGAAAATTTCTTATAAACGTAAACGTCTGAAAAAGTGATTACATTGAGTAATCAATTTTTGTGACTCGAACACGGATTGCACATTAACGTAAATTACATAGACTTCGTATGATTGGTCTCCGTATCGAACGTTAATTTTTAATTTAGAAAGTAAATTTACTTTAAATTTGTAATTCAATCACTTTTACGCCGGAAAATGATTCACATGTTATTATTATTGTGCCGTGATGATGTGCGTTCGCAGAAATTCGTTCATTTAAAGCGAAACGACAAAATGTTCGTCAGATTGCAAAAATTAACTTTTGACTCGTCACGTTAACTCCTAATTGCCGTTTATTACCAAGATTCACTGGTGAAACGTGTCTACGTGTCAAACGACAGTTTGCATAGGATTTAAGAGTGCAAAACTTTGTTATTCAAAATGACATCGAAATGTAAAAAGCGTAGTATTAGAACAATCCATTTACTTCCTTTTCTTCAATTTCCAAATTCATTCGAAAAGCAAATTTTGTTTGTTTGCCTTTCGTTTCAATGCATATTCAACAATGCATATTATTCGGCTTCACAGTGAAAGTGTAATCCTTTTAATTCTCACTTCTCGCCGCCCTTTAAAGGTAATGAAAATTTTACTGAAAATGATTAATTAAAAGTTGTAATTTTAGAATTGCACAGCAAATGACGACAAACGAAAGAAATGCGAATCATTTTATTCATTAAAATTCATAATGAAGTGAATATTTTTGCAAAAAGTTCAATTTTTCACTTTTAGTATTACAAGAGTTACTCTTTCATCTTAATAATTATAATTCCTTTAATTAATAATTACAGTTGACAAATACTCTGCTTAAAATCCATTTCACAATATTCACTCTAAAAATACGCAAAAAGCAGAAATGTACGTACATGTTCAACGTGCACAATTATTCGTCTAGTTCGTAACCCTTTTATTATTAAATATGTAACGAGGCAACCAATTTTGCATTACATTTTCATTTTAACCCAGAATTTTTGCAAGTCTTGAAATGCAAATGTTAAACTTTTATTGCAATCGTAACTCATTCGAAATAGAAAAGTTTGTGTTGAAAATATAAATTTTATTTCCTTAAGCAAAATATCAATATTTTCACTGCGGCTCAAGTTCGCTTGCGAGTGTAATTTTGTTGTTCATTTAAATATTGCAAGTTTCTTAAACACATTTGCGAACTAACAAATTTACATATTTACAAAATGTTTCTTTCTGATAAAATCTAGCTTTACGAATGTACGTAAGTATTTACGATTACGTTCAAACGTCACTTTTGTAATCAGAGATAATCCTTCTGCAAGAGAGTTAAACTCTTATTACTTCTTTCTCTTCAACTTACTAACAATGTAAGATTTCAATTTTGTTTAAAAGAATTGTCTTCTAAGAAAGTAGCTTTTTCTCGTTTGCAGACATATTAATAACGTTTTTACTTAAAATTCATACTTTGTCGGTTAAAAAAGGCAAATGTTTACTTTGAAACAAATTGAGTGCCATTCATTATATGTTGCTTTAAAACTCTTGAAAAGCAAGAAAATTTTTGAAATGAAGAAGAAGAATAAAAAAAAGATTCGAACAAAGAGAAGCATTATGTTCAAGTGTGCGTGTGATAATAATTCAGTTACTCGTGTTTTGTTCGACACCAGCAAATCTCAACATTCGCGGTTCACTTTTGCAGCACATGAAAAAGAATCACACAAACAGTATGCAGCATGCACATGTTGAATGGTTATATTATATTTAGCACAAATTACGCTTTTGCTTCTGTGCGCTCTTTTAACAAATGTGATGTTAGTGTTTGTTAAAAAAAGAATCAGATGAAGGACAAGACAAATGCATGAATTTATTGTTCACGTGAACATCTAGAATCACTGTATTTGCATCGAAAAATAATTTTCATGCAACATCGACGAACAACGAGCTTAAGAAACAACATTAAGACGATTACTGGAGATTAAGTTCACTGACATCCATTAATTAACTTTCAATTAATAAATTATCATTAAATTAGTGAGTCTAGTGGATTGTGTGACGATGCGCAAATATTTCACAGACGACGTGTAACACATTTGCAGTGAAAGTAGCAAGAGGAAAGAGTGTAAATTGTTCGCTAAATAATAGTTTCATTGTACCGCAATTACAACGACGAAAATGCATCAATAATGAAGTCTACGCTGAATCGCGTGTATTTATAAAAGTGAAGAGGAAATAATAATAAAATAAACGAATGCGTTGTTTGTTTGAGCGAAGCACAAAAGAACATTCATTAAATGTTTTTGGTGCACGAATAATTTGAACGCACAAAACGCAAACATATACAACGCAGCGAATACATACAAACAACGAACGCAATTCAATTCAATCATCGCGACAATTACTTAATCGAAACACAATGTTTTCGACACTAAACACTGTTTGCAATTTGTGCGACTCGACATTAATTTACGTTTCGCTGCCTTTTTTTCAAAGTACGTGACATCGAATGTACATCCGTTGGTCAGTTTGTGTGTGTATTTCTGACAATTGTGAGTGCTTGTGTCTTTGTTCCTTAAGTGTGACATTCGATCGGAAACAAAACTTGGAAATCATTTCCACTTTGACCACATTCATCTTTAACGACGTTTGAATGCGCACAAATATTTCCAAACATGATCGAAAGTGACCAAATGACCGTCACGAAACTGTTTTCAAAACACATTATTGTCGCCAATCTCTTCAAAGGCTTTATAAGAAAGAACAGCCTCGCAAAAAGCGACAATTGTTATTTTTTCAGTACTCTCTTCTAATTAAAAAATAAGAGCAACGCAAACGTTGAGTGTGTATGTGATTAAAGCTCAAAATGAAGCAAACGTGAATGTCTTCAATAATCAACAGATATACAGCATGTAGCACTTTGTAAAGTAATTCTGTCGAGATACATTTTAAGCAAAATATATCACAGGAATTCGCAACATTCTTCGGTTCGCGTGCATTACTTTTATTAATGAATGAGGATTAATTAAAATGCGAAATGGCATCAAATTTCAGCTTCGATTGCACGATTACATAATTGCGAAATAATGTAAACATTTTGATTAATGGATGAGTGATGAAAATTTGAAAAAATCGGGTGCTTACCTGCGGTGCAGCAGCGATCAATGGAAAGCCGATCACTCCGAGCCCCGACGTAACCTGCTGTCTATCGCAGAGCAGTCTTGAGAACATTTTTGCTATTCTTGTATGATACTCTTCTGCAAACACGATTCTTCGAATGAAAATGTAACGAAATAGTTACATAAATATAAATGGACAGCGAATATAAACAGAGTCGCTTTTTGTTTCAGATGCGAATTGAAATCGAAGTGTGAATCGAAACAAAAAGCGAAGAATGAGAAAGAAAATTGAAAGAAGAAAGTTTTTGTTTCGACAGTCAAGCAAATCGAAGAATGCGATAAAAGAAAAGAAGTTCGCGAGTCGTCAACAGTTTTTAGGAAACCTTAAATCTTGAGAAGAGTCGCGAGAAGAGAGACGTTACGCAACTGAAGACGAATGAGTGACTTCTGTATACTTCTCAAGTTGGCTTTTCTTCGGCAGTCCAAATAGTATAGAAACTTGAACGTTGCGTCGTGTGTGCGTTCTGAAAGCACACACACTTATATTTAGAAATAAACCTCTTCGAAAAGTATTGCGCGTTACAAAAAACACGAATGCAAACACACTACTGACTATATTTATTTTATTTCTAAACAAGTGATTTTTTGGCAGAACTCTTTTCGAGAACTCACGTAAACAGAGTCGAGAAGACGCGAGCAGCGACAGAGAGATCTACAATTGAAGCGATGCTTGCTTGCGAACACTCGAGATTCGAAAGCAGAAGTGATGCGAGCAGCAATCGAATAAGAACACACACACACAACGGTTAGCACCGGTCGTCACTGAAAATACATCTCCACTGAACAGCGGCTGTCACTGCGAATTGTATGCGTACGAACATACACGGAGAGAAAACTACTTTGTTCTCTATTCTCCGCTCCATTCTTACTTTCCGTTGTTACCAGCAACAGGTACACACTTTAGAGCAGCAGCAGCAGCCAGCAAATTGCGATTGTGAATTGCATCCACGGTTACCGTTATTCAACGCACATTGCATTTGCATTCTTGTGAAACACGACTATTATTTCGTTTGTTTATTTTGCTTTCAGCACAAAAGTGAAATACACACAACTTTGCAAACCTTTAACTCAATATTTTCAAAGCGTAAAGAAAATAAATTTTCACTTTCGATGTGAGTCGAAATTATTTAGATTGAAATTCAGTGTGATCTGAAACTTCTGACTTTCAAGTGATTTCTGCTCTCCAAGTATCAATTTCAATGAATTCGTTATGAAAATATTCAAATTTTGAAGACATGCTTTCGAAGTGAATCTGAATTAAAATATTTATTCAAGTATTCTTCTCAGTATTCACTGAAATGTGCTCATTTTTTTATTCCAGAGTTTTAATAAATAAGCACCAAGAGTTTAGAAGAAAGTTGTGAGCGAAGTTTTTCTTTCGTTGTCGTCGACCGCTTCATACTTGATTTCAGATAAAGGTTTCTATGAATTATGTAAAACTTGTGCTCAACTTTATTACTTGAATTGTGAATTAGTATTGCATTCATTGCTATTCCTTTATGTCGGAGCGTAAGCATAAATTTCATTCTAAAATTCAAATTTCTCACGTTTCTTGAGCGAAAGCAAAAAATTAATCCCTTTTGAAATGAACAATGAAAAGAAAGAGAGTGCAAAGCAAAGAAGAAAGCGCACTTAATTCCATTTCTAATTGAACAATACTTAAATGCACACAGAAACTAATGTTGAATACTTAATTCGTGTATTGCTCTGCTTATCATAATCAAATGCTGTTCTCCACGATAATTGATCAAAAGGAATAATGCATCGAATGTAGCAAGCTTGCAAATTTTGATGACAATGAGGAATAATGCACAGCTTTGGGTAAAAAAAGCATTCGTAATATAAACAGCAAAGCTTATTGCATACATTGTGATTATCATCATGTTCAATGAAACAATCAACTTTAATGAAAAATCAATTATTTATACAGAGCAAACATTAAAAGTGAAACATTTGGGGTTAATTTTGAATTTCCTCAAAAAATCATTCTTTTCTATTTTTGAACTTTGATGCTTATGTTTGAAATATACTATTTCTCCCAACTTGTATATGTTTAATATTAAATGTTTTTTATGTGGAATATCGAACAAAGTATTCGAGTTTATTTTTGATGTGATGCATCAATGTTGTTTGTTTAGTCGAAGAGAAAGGATTGCGAAACATTATTTATACAGCATAAATATGGTAAAAAGACAGACTTTGCACAATGATTCGTATAATTCTCGAAATCAGATGTAAATTAAAACCAATGAATGAAAAATGATTCAACATTACATCTCATTTTACATACAGATGCTCTCGAATTAAGAGTCAGGAATTGATTCATATCCCACTGTATATACAATGGATAACAATGATGATAAGGATTGTTATTTTGGTGGAGTCTGTACGTGGTTTAAATAACACTTATTTTGCAATTCAGTTAGGGCAAAAACAAAATCAGCAAAAATTATTCTGATTACTTCGCGAAATAATTTTTATGTTTAATTGTTTCAACAATTATTACTCAAACACAAACAAAAAATTCAAGACATTATTAATTTGAAATTTTACTTGTGTTTGGAATTATATTTCTGCACAATTATAATCACTATAGTTTCTTGCTGTGAACAAAGTACACATTTTAATTAAATCTCTATATGTGTTGAACTGTACTATACACAAGAATTGTATCTCTATATGATTCTCTGCATAATAATTAAAGTAAAATCGAAATTAAATAAATTTCTAATAAGTTTAAAACGTTTGTGTTTTCAATTAAATTACATTGAAAATTAAACACAATCACTTTATTTATGATAAAATTATTGAAGACGAAGAGCCTCCAAGAAATTGTTCTAGCAAAGAAATTAATAAATGTCCTGCTAC
>NCKV01000503.1:0-16979 GCA_003675905.2 Leptotrombidium deliense
CATGTCTGAGTACAGTGTTGCTCATTAATCAAAGTATTCAAAAGTGCCGCAAATAAATATAATCAACAAAAAATGAAAATACGGTCCCCGTGTTTCCGCCAGCATCGAGAGTTGTGAACACGTGAGAAATGGATTCTTATTTGGATGACAATTGCGTTAAAGAAGCTGTTTCTGTTTTTAAAAAATTCATCGAAAAAAGTTCACAGAATAACAGCAACAAACGGAAAGATGTTTTAATTCCGACTTCCAGTCAGCATCTACTTCTGCAAATCAATTGGAAAAAGATTCCTCCAAATAATACAACATATGATTGCGCAATTGGTCCTCTGCCATATCATTGGTTCGATAAAAGTGATTCTGATGTTTGTTTAATAGTTCGAGATCTTCAACCAAAGGTGTTTAAGAAGGATCGGGATATGGATCTGAACGAAACGCGCGAACATTATAAGGAAAAGCTTATTGCCGCTGGTTTTGATGACGATTTTGTTACTCAAAGATTGAATATAATACCAATGCGTGAATTAATTACTGAATACAAGGAGTATGAGGCGAAGGCTAAATTATGCCGTGCTTACGACGTTTTCTTAGCTGAACACACTCTTATGAATAATAAGAACAAAACGTTGAGAAGCTTTTTGGGTTATAAGTTTTACGTTGAAAAAAAGAAAATGCCGATTTCAGTACGAATAGGAAAATTAGAAGGAGAAGAGCTGAAGAATGAAATTAGAAATGCGTTGACAAAGACACATTTGGTCATAACTGGTCTTGGCCATTTATGTTCCCTTAAAGTTGGTTTAATGAGTCAACCAGTGAATGAATTGAGTGCAAACTTAGCAATGGTGTTGCAAACTTTAAAGCAGTTATATGGAGACCATATTGCCATGTTAAAGTTAAAGACACCTTTGTCAGCTGCAATTCCAATATACGCAGATTTGCGTCCTAAAAATGATGTCGACAGGAAGGATTTTCCGAGATCAAAATCTGGACTTGAACCCATTCGTGATGAATTTCCATTGTTTAGAAATACAGATGTGGTTATTAGCGGAGCTGGCAACGTTCGACTTAAACGAAAAATGGGACAACTGGACAGAGATTCAGACCCAGATGAAGAGTTTCTTGATGGTCTGGAAAAACGATGGATCAGAATTACTAATCCTAGAAGAAAGAAGAAAAGAGTTATTACTTTTAAAAGATTTTTTCGGCGTCGCATTGCACCCAATTCCAAGACAAAAGCTAATAAAAAAGTTAACGCCTGAATAATTTGTAACAGTTACTGTTTTATTGCAGTTTTATCTGTCATTAAAAAAACTTTTTCATTAAAAAATGCAATCTCGCAAATAGTGTGCATTGCCTGTGCAACTTTTGTTTGATTGACGTATGTTTGACCAGACGACGCTCTTTTGCGTAACCATAGCAACGCAATAGATACGCAATCAGTAAAATGGAGAATAGAACAGTTGTTTTATGCGCAGCTCAGTGAAATACAAGGAAGAGTAGTGTATATGCTCTTCGGCTCGCGAGTAATGTGTTGCTGGAAACATTGCCTGTGAAATATTGCGTTCATTTCATTGTAAATACTGTGAAAACTTTGAAAAGCTCTTTTAACCGAGAGTTACTCAATTTCTGTAATAAAATAAGTAATCATTGTTAAAGCGATACTCACCTTTAACAGGGATAAAGTTACTCTTCTTTTTGAAGGACATTTAATCTGTTGTCGCGTGTGTTTTGAAGAGTAAGCGAATCTTTAATTTTCTGTATTATTGTTAATGATTTTATTTCTCTGTTTTTAATAGTTTAAACTGAACATGGAGGCAGATTCGAGTAGTGACAACGTTGAAATATCGTCTGAAGGATCGTCGAGGAATAGTAGCTCTCGTAGTTCTCCGGATAATTATGTAACGAGTACAGGTAATCCGGAAACGAAACTTGTTGCAAACGGACCGAGACCTGTGCAGATAGTAAATGTTAACTCAGAGACACGTGAATTTGAACTAGACATCGATGCATTGTCCAGTATATTATTAAGAGATAAAGTGAGAGACAAGCCCGTCGCTGTTATCTCAATCGCTGGTGATTTTCGAAAAGGAAAATCATTTTTACTCAACTTTTTCCTGAATTATTTAAGATATGAAATGAAAGGTGATTGGTTAACTGGCCATAACGAACCTCTGAAAGGTACTTAATTATAACTTAATGTCGCGTTATTTATGTATTGTTTATTGAAGGATTTTCATGGCGCGGTGGTTCAGAACGTGATACAACAGGCATCCTAATGTGGTCTGAGCCTTTTATAGTGAAGTCAGGTTCAGGACAAGAAGTAGCCATTCTGCTAATGGACACTCAAGGAGCGTTCGACAGTGAATACACAGTCAGAGATAGTGCCACCGTTTTTGCTCTCTCTACAATGACTTCTTCGATACAAGTTTTTAATTTATTACACAATTTGCAAGAAGATAATCTTCAAGTTCTAGAAATTTTTACCGAATACGGTCGTTTGGCTTTGGAAGCAAATGATGAGAAACCATTTCAAAAGTTATTGTTTCTAATCAGAGACTGGTCGTTTCCTTACGAACACCCGTATGGACTGAAAGGTGGACAGACACTTCTTGAGAAAAAATTGCAAGTGAAGGATACTCAGCCACCTCAGTTGCAGAGAGTTCGCAGACATATTAGAGCATGCTTTACAGATATTGACTGCTTTTTAATGCCCCATCCTGGATCAAAAGTGGCAACAAACCCGAAGTTTGACGGTCGAATTTCGGATATTGATGCCGAATTCATTGAAAATCTTCAGATTCTCGTTCCCTTGTTAGTCGATCCAAAAAATGTGGTGATTAAAAAAATCGGTGGCCAACAAGTAACTGGAAGACAGCTTTTGGAATATTTCAAAGTTTATATAAACATATTCAAAGGTTTGTTTAACCTTTTATATCATTTTATAAATACGTTTTGAATTTAGGAGAATCAATGCCAGAACCAAAATCGATGTTAGAAGCTACTGCAGAGGCAAACAATTTGGCAGCAGTCGCTTTGGCGAAGGATACATATATGAACGCAATGGAAGAAGTTTGCGGAGGAAACAAACCGTTTATGCATCCAAAAATGTTAACAGAAAAACACGACGAACTCAAAGTTACAGCAATACAAACTTTTCATAAAGCACGTAAAATGGGAGGAAAGGAGTTTTCAGAAGCTTACCTACAAAAATTGGAGGAAGAAATTAATACTGCTTATGAACATTTTGAAGCGCAGAACAAATCAAAAAATATGTTTAGCATTTTGGGTTCACCAGCTGTGCTACTTGTTTGGTGCATTATTTGTTACGTGATTTCGCGCTTCTTAGAACTCATTGGTATAATGTCCTTGGCTAATCTGTTTTTCCTTTTTGGAACTGTTAGTCTGATGTTAACTATTGCGTACATGTTTTTTAGGTAAAATTAACTGTTGGTTATATGAACCTTAACGAACATTTTTTATAGATACGGTGGAACTTTTCCTGACTTTGTTCAAGCAATTGATGCAATGGCAGAAACAGTGTGGGGATTTGTAAGTTTTATAGTATTATTATCAAATTAATCATCTAATTGTATCTAGACTCTGGATATGTCTTTGAAAATGATGCAAAACGCCGCACAAAACCGCACGACTTCACTTGGACGTCAAACAAGTGTTGGAAGTCAAAACAGCAATCGATCTATCGGTGCTAATTCAACATCAAGCCCTACATTATCAGTTGGTTCAAAATCCCCAGCTTCTATATCGTCTAAATCGTCATCACTGAGGCACAGAAATGTGGAGTGATCAGTGAACAGCACGAAGTTTTAGGAAGTTTGAGGAAAGTTAGTAATAACTCCGGGGCCTTATGTAAACGAGTTAACTTTAATGTGTATCTATTAACGAATGTTTTATAAATTATTTTAAACTTGAAAGAATTAACTTTTATCCAGCCGAAGTGAAGATATTCTGTTACCAAACATTCCTCTGCAAATAAATAGTATTAGTTATAGGCTTTATTTCTTTTAAAGGAAAATCACAAATTTGAAAATGTTGAAATTACACATGGATTTTTTTAAACATAATTTGTTTGCATGAATGTACAGCTGCTCTTCAATAATAACGGACACAAATGAAAACTTCGTAATGTGTCAATAATTTCTGAAAAGTTCTATTTAGTTTGGTTACTTATTAAGTAAATTCACTTTCGCAATTAAATCGATTGCACGCTATTCTATGAAACCTTCTGTATGTAAATATCCTCTTTGCAGTCATCTATAGAAGTGCTCTCATTCTTTACTTTACGTAACTATTTTATATTTATTTATGTGATGTTGCGCTATAAAAGTTGTTTTTGATGCACACTATTTTCAGTTGGATGGAGTTTCAATTTAGAACACGGATGCATATACCGGAGTTTCCAACTAACTTTAAAACTTTTTCAAAATCATAAGCTTGACAGACTTTTTTGTGTTACATTCGTATCCACTAAATCCGTGTATCTAGTTCTACGGTGTATTTCATGGTCGACTACATACATGTCGCTATGAATACTCATTGATCAAACTTCTGCACAAGTTTTGTTTTTAATTGCTTGAGTGGAGGTTTAGCCATTACAAAGGTTACAGTATAGATGGAAGCACAGAGTGTGCTTTCATTGTCGGCAATAAGCCAACATTGAAAGTTGAGTGCAGCGAGTGAATTTTCCTACAATTATGAATGAGTTAAAAGGTATGCTTCGTTAGTTTATTAATCACTATTTAACTGTTCGTTTGACAGACAATCCATTATATATTTCGTGGCACGATTCAGCGTGGATTCCAATTTTGAATCAGAATAATGTTCTCGATTATTTCTCGGAAAGAAGCAATCCGTTATATGACAGAACGTGTAACAATGAAATCATTAAAATGCAAAAGTTGACCAGTCAGCAGTTGGTGTGAGTAATGGTTGCAATTATTTGCTTATAATTCAATTTTGATTATCTGCAGAAACATGACTGGTTTGGAATATGTTCTTTTACACGTTCAGGAACCGATTCTTTATGTAATCAGAAAACAAGTGCGTCATTCTCCGACGCAAGTTACACCAATTTCTGACTACTATGTTCTCGCTGGTTACGTTTACCAAGCACCGGATCTGAATTCTGTAATCTCTTCAAGAATGTCTGCTTCGATACATTACCTCCTTTCGGCTTTTGAAGAGGTACATTCGTATATGAGGTTTCATCCAACGAAAGGTTATTCTTGGGAATTCGGAAAAGATAGTGAAACGAAAGATCGTGAAAAATGCGAGAAAGTTAAAGAAAAATCAAAAGACGAGACTAGCTCATTGTTCCAAAGAGCCAGAGTTGATGTGTTACTAGCTGAATTAATGAAGAAATTTCCTCCAAAAGTTGTGCAACCGGCGACCGCTGCGCAAGCAGCCGACGTGAAACCAAATTTAAATAATGTTAACACAGAAGAAACGAAGCCTGCTGTGGAAGTGAAAACTGAAGTTAAAACTGAAGTGAAAACCGAAAAAAGTGAAGTGAACTCTAACGCTGCAAGTGTGGCGAATACAGCAATGAGTCGTACAGCGATACAACCACCGCCAGAAAAGAGGCAAAGAACTGTTTGATAAATACTTTACGAAATGTGATTGATTGTGTGCGTAAAAAGAAACAGATGGCGACGAGTCGCTTGTGAAACATCGAGAAGAGTGCATCGATTCTTTCTCAAATCAATTACAATTTTTTCAGAAGTTTTCGGCGATATATCAGTGTTCTGAGTACATCGATTCACACACTACATTTTAGTTATACTTGTTCACGTGAAATGCGATGAACATTTGTAATAACGAGTTTTGTAAATAATAACTGCAATTCATTTTCGAGTGAATTTATTGCCAATGTGATGTGTCGATGGATCAATCGGTACGCAATATTTCCGTGTTCTTTTTTATGTTTCGAAGTGAAAAGAAGTTGCATGAGAAAGGATTGAACGAATGGTAACTGCACCGGCGATGATCAGATGGAGACATTGTTTATGTGTTTTTGTGTCTATTTCGACGATTGGATGTGAACAGTGAACACCTCCAGTTTAGCAGACGAATGAAGCGGAGACGACAAGCATCGCAGGAACGGCTGTGCATAATGTTAAAAAGCATTGCACGCCTCTGGTTGTTGCGTCGATCGAAGAAGCATCTTTTTTTGCATTCTAAACTTTGCTTTACTCAAGCGTTGCTCGGCGTTAGGTCGCGTTCAGGTCGCAATGAAAACATGTGATACGCGGCGCTCCATCACTGCCATTGCGCTAGCGAACGTAGCTGGCTCACAACAATTTGGTAATTAATCGCAATCTCAAATTTAACGCTGTCGCTTGTCGACAATTCACTGATTATCCTGCAAACACACGGATTAATTGAATAATTGAAGGATTCTTGATAATATGTTGTCGAATGTTACGCTATTCAATGAGAATAACGTTTATGATTGTGTCGACTCTGAAATGCGAGCTTAATTCGATAACAGTTTCTCTGAAAATATTTTCTCGTCAAATGTTCACGTCTGCAACGCATGTGTTTGGAATTCGCCAGTTTTCGGTTGAAAGCAGCGACTTAACAACGCAATTATATAAATTGCATTCAAGCAAATATTCGCAATGTTCACAAGTTTTCATTGACATTTTTTATATTAAAAAGTTTTGACATAAAAAATTGTATAACAATGCAATTGTTTCGCATTGCATTGCAAATGTGCTCATTGAACGAATGGTTGAGTTTGAAAACAAAAGCGATGAAAAATCAGTTTCAACGTTTCAAAGTGTTGTTAATAGCGTAATCAGAACACAATTGAATGCAAAGGTGTGTTGTTGGCATTAATTTGAGCGACGAATAAAAAATGTTCTACTCGTTGATTGCGAATCAATTCGCTTTCTGCTTTTTATCGAAAAGTGTTATTCTGTTGTTTGCAATAAAATATCGACGAAATGGAAATAATTTTTGTTAATAGAATTAAAGAAGATATATTCGATAAATAAATACCATTTATTCAGACAATGTTTCTCGGTTATCGCTTGTTTGCCAGCAATTTTAGCAGTTCTTTAAACACGAGAAAAGAAATCGACACTTTTTTCAATGAGAAAGCACTTGGTAAACAGAGAAGAGATAGACAGACAGCAGCGAACACCGTGTTCTGTGTACGCTTTGAATCGCCGTCAAATAATAATTACACACATTTCGCAGCGTTTTACTCGACACGTTCGCAGATAACCGAATTTGTTTAACGAGCAATTCAACGATCGCTGGCACCGGGATGTGTTCACATTGAGTCACATATAATATTTATGCGAACCGCAGTTTGCTGTTCAGAACACGACCGCCGTTTCGGTTACGCGACGATTACCTTTCATGCTTCCAAGTGTCAGCGCAAGGATCACGTTTCGTACACAGATTCGCACGCATTTCAATTCTTGCACCGATTCGCACACAATGGACATATATTTGCGAAAGTTTCGCTGCATTCAAAATTAAAGTGAACATTTTTCTTG
This sequence comes from Leptotrombidium deliense, assembly GCA_003675905.2. Taxonomy (NCBI): domain Eukaryota; kingdom Metazoa; phylum Arthropoda; class Arachnida; order Trombidiformes; family Trombiculidae; genus Leptotrombidium; species Leptotrombidium deliense. Next base: position 7,524 of record NCKV01000503.1, read on the forward strand.
CATTTCGTAAAACACGTTGATAAGTGAAAACACGAAATTGTTTGCAAAAGTCGCGACTCTCACAAAAAGAGAGCAGTAAAAATACACTCATATTTGCAGCGATGAAAATTGGATGCAAAAGAAGAAGTCACGAATTTAAGTCTGCAACTTGCGACGCATCGTTGCCATTTTTTTGTTTACACTCACTTTGGCGTCGCATTCAAGATGTGTTTAGCAGAAGAGAGCAGAAAAGAAAGGAGAAGTCTTAAGTCTCGCATTGCATAAATGGCCGAAGGCATCGCTGGTGAAACATTGCCTCATTGCTCGCAGTGAACAGAATGAAAATTGATTAAAAACGATAAAAGCAATGAAATAACGATTGTGATGCTGTTTGGCGAGCAAAGTAAAGCAACTCTAAATCGAGAGAAACAAGTAGTTAAGCAGTTAACTAGAATTACGCTAATTGTTGCTGCAGTACAAATGCAGTGGTTGCTGTGCAGCGACAGTGCGATACGAGCGCAGCGCTGCGAACTGTTCACTTCGAGTGTTCAAGCTGTTGCAAAGAGATGCGTGCGATGCTCGCTTCGTCAGTGAAAGCAGAGAAAGTGTTGAGCAGTGCGAGATGCGGACAGAGCGCGCGAAGGACGGGCTTCTTGCGTTCGAGTGATTCGAGTGATTGCAGTGACAGCTCATTTATTTGCAGGCGGAGTAACGGCGAGTAACAAAGTAACGCCCGATTGTAAAGGTTGAGGAATCCTGAGCGGCACTCGAAACGATCCTCGCGAAGTGCGCGAAACGCTGAATTATCACTGCTCTCCTTCGCCGCAGATATTTCACAGTGTGTCTGTGCGCGCACTGCTATAGGCTCAAAGTTTTGTCTGTCGGTGAGAGTGCGAACCGCGATCCGTTCGTGAATCTTTGATCGCAGCTTTCCGTGGATAAACCGGTGACCGTTTCCTTCGCTCTGCGATCGCAGTTCGGTTGAGTGCGTGCATTGCAGCGGATCGTAGCCGCAATGGCGCAAAGGGTGAGTTCGCAATGTCAGAACCGCGAGAAACGTCAGCTTTACGAGCGTCTTTTGATTTACGAGCGAGGCTCGAATCGCTCGACGGCAGTGTCGCGAATGGGGCGCAGCGATGGCCTCAGCAGCCTCATTATTGCGTGAACCGTTCTCTCGGATAAGCAATGCATCCACAGCTGAACCCGTCTCTTTGCAGTACGACGATGGACTGTCACATTACAGCACCGGTATCGACAACGCGTACGACCCTTTGGGGCCGCAGATTCGCTCGTTGGCCCACGGGGCACACATGAACCACGTCAGTGCTATGCATCACTACCCGGGCAATCATGTAATGTCCAACCACGCTATGGGCTCTGTGAACGATGGAATACAGAAACGGGACAAGGATGCCATTTATGGGTTAGTTACACTTCTGCTCCTTTTGCTACACAACGAGTCTCTTTGTGTCCAACGTTCATCCATCACTGCACTCGTTTTCAGCAATGAATAACTCTCGGTGTTCACTCGATTCATTCGTTGCAGACACCCACTATTTCCACTTCTCGCACTCATTTTCGAAAAGTGCGAATTGGCCACTTGTACGCCAAGAGAACCTGGAATCGCAGGAGGAGATGTCTGCTCCTCAGAGTCTTTCAACGAAGATATCCAAGTGTTCGCCAAACAGGTACACATTACATACATTCTCACAGCGATCAATGAGTGAAGAAATGCGATCTGCTTAAAAACAGAAACAGAGAAACGCTAATCGTTATCGACACTCTTTCGATATTCGAATCATTGTGCATTCAAAAATAATGGATTTAATAATGAATGCTGAGTGATTGCTGTGAACATAACATTCATCATGAATGCAAACGCATCACTTTTCACGTTCTGCAATGCAGCAATCCTTTAAGCACCGAAATATTTTCGATACTTTTTTGAAGAACACGTGAAATGAGGAAAAATGTTCCTTCATTTTTGCTTTTGACGTTTTTACGAATATTTATGCATTTTTTCCATTGATCGCTGAGAATAAGTGTATGCATTTTCTGTCAGTATTTCTTCATGTTTTCGACGCAATATTTCCTTTTTCTTGCATTTCATTGCATTTTCAATTTTTTTTAAATATGCATTTTATTGTTTTCACTGTGTTTATAATTTCATTCTTCGTGTTTTATTCACATTGTCCTTACTTTTCTGAAATACGTGGATTTCACACAATTATGCGCTTCATTTTACTTTCAGATTAGGCAAGAAAAACCTTATTATGTACCGAATCCCGAATTAGACAGCCTTGTAAGTATATTTTATGAAAATAATTCTTTTTCTCACATTTTCAATATCGCATTCAAAATTGCGCCACAAAAATGGTAGTCAAACAATTTTAAATTGTGGCACTCTTTTAAATTGCGAGTGTTGATCAAAAATTAACGAAAACAATTTACTTTTATTGCAGATGGTGCAGGCGATTCAAGTGCTAAGGTTTCATTTGTTAGAATTAGAAAAGGTATGTTGAAATTATGTTCGAATGTTGAATTAAATACATACTCTTTCTGTGTTACGTTGTTGCACTGTTTATGTGCCACAAGTGAACTGAGAACACAGCACACACACATTCACCAGTATTCGTTTGAAATACGTTTTGCGTGCTGTATTCGAAATAAGGCGACGACACACAGCGATTTCGAACGCAGTCTGTCAGTCAGAAGTGATCGATTATCTGGCGTTACATTCGCTTCATTCTCGCAGTGTTTGTGCCACTTCTTCGACATGCATAATCCATACGTAATCCTGTCCAACATTTAAGCAACCTTAAGTCGTGTCCTTGCATTTCGTTTTGCGACGGCAACAGCGAACATTGCGTGAATACATTTTTTGTAGTGTATATATATGTGTGTGTGAGTGTGTGACTTTAAAATTGAAAAATGCATGTATTGAAATGCAAACGAAACGAATTCTGAAAAGAGAAGAAATTGTCGACGAAAAAATGAGCGCCTCTTAAAAAGTCTTACATTTCATTGCGATTGCAAATGTATAATTAAAAAGGTATGACTGACTTTTTGTCGATTGCAAAATAAGCACACAAATAGTAATTTAGTATTTAGACGTTTGAGTGTCATTTAATTCTGGCTTTAAAAACAAATTACACTTCACTGTGGTTTGAATAGTTGAATACACATCTCGCGATGATCGTTTTAAATGATGCCTCGTTTTGCCGCAACACTATTTTATTGCAAACGAACACTGCATTTAAAAAACAGACACATTTAGTGTTCACCAATTTCGCTTTCCAATAACGACGCACAAGTCATGGAAAGCGATATTGTTTTTTGATCCTTGGCGTGTTTATTTATTTATTATTTCGAGAATCGAATTCAATAAACGAGACCGCATATACTACAACCGATACACTACCGAAATACACGTTGAACATGTATACAATGTACTCGCATGTTCTTTCGTACTTGTTTTCACATCGTCTCAATTCAATTCAATTCGTGTCAAACGTTCGTCGATCGCGTTGACGATCTCGAGAAAAGTGAATTCAATTTAATTCAATGATTTCTCGTGAACAGAAAAAAGAAGTAAATTAATTAAAAAGAAAAGTGTACATACACAGTTGTAAATGTATTTGTGACCAAAAACAGGTCTCTCGTTTTTAGCCTTATTTTTCGTTTTAACCTTAAATACACAAAACCGAAATTGAAATGAAAAGTAAATGTATGTTTCGCAGTTCTCCTCTTTTTCGTCTTCAAGTCGTTTTTTGATAAAAAGTGCGATAAAAAATATATACACACACGAAAATGTATATTCACGAAAATGTTGCTCGCACAGTTCGAGAAGGTTGCTGCATTGGTCGCTGTGTATACTTTGTGTGCCAGTGAAGTGTGTGATTAGACGACTGTTTTCCATAATATTAAACGTTACACTCGTTAAGGAAGAAAGTTGTGCAAAAGTGAAGCAAACGAACGCTGGCAAATTCAGTGCATTCAGCTAGCCTAGTAAATGCAAGTGTGCACTAATTATGAACATTTTCTTGTCACAAACTCGTCAATTCTGTGCAAGAAGCATTGCAAAAGTCGAGAGCCTCTCTGAGAACAGTGGATACACAAAGTATAGGGGTGCTCACAATTGACACGTCCTGCTCCCCGACGTACGCAGCATAACTGTATAGAGTTCGATGTAATTGTAGTCTGCCGTACACTGTTCTTCAGTTGTGTGTTCCTTGTGACGACTAATAATAATTTCGGTGTTCACTGTTCGCTAAAAGAGCTGCGAGTGCAGCAAAGCTCAGCTAAATCTACTCAAAAAGCTGGTCCTGCGATTCGATGCTCGTTGCAAGGCGCACACACTTTGCATCACTGCAACACTCTTCGAACAGCTAGCTCTTCTTCTCTTTTAATATTTATTTATGACGTATTTCAGCCGTTATTCAATATTCGAACAGTGAACAGTGAAAAGTGAGCACTAGTCTAATGTTATATTACGATAATATGTTTTAAATGCCCATTTCTGGATGTCTCGCATCGATCTCACACTGATTGCCTGTTTGTGTGCATCACTCGAATTGCATTCAATTGCATGTGCCTGTTGTGCCTCTCAATCACTTCGAGATTCAAATTAAATTCAAATGATGAGACAAGTTGTTTAGATGCGTGTTGCAGCGATGCTTATTCATTGCATTCCGGAATGAAATGATTAAGCAAATAATATGCCGTTGAACAGCAACCCTTCTTCACTTTCTTCGTAAACTTGACAATGAAAGTGATTGCGAAAGCGACAACAACATACATATATCATTACTAGAGTCATTAATCAATGTGTCCTTCTTGCACACAAAGGTACATGAATTATGCGACAATTTTTGTCAGCGGTACATAAGCTGTTTAAAAGGAAAAATGCCAATTGATTTGGTAATCGACGAAAGAGACACTAAACCCGGCGATTTGGGAGACAACAACAACAACAGTTCGAGCAACGGCAGTGGAGGACCGGGCGGCACTGGACTCGGAGGCGGCACGTCCAACGGTGGTCGCGGAGGATCCACTGATCCCGGTCATCACTCGGACTCTGCATCGACTCCTGATCATCAGGTATGTGTAACAGCGACGCATGCATTTTATCAACACGCTTTTCGCATTTGTTTGAACCGACAATATTTCAATTGAAAAATAGAATATTTTGAAAAATAGGCTTATTTGAGAAGCGTTAAATTATTGAAAACATTATTGCGCTACAAATACGTCGAATGTATCGAATGTGTGTATGTGTGACAGCTTTCATTTGCCGCCTGCAAAACATCGCTGTTCTCGACGAGTTCTGTTTCACTTTAAAAAAGTTGCCTCCAAACTGACAACATTTCACAGGTGATATTTGCAGCATTCTTCGCAGTTTTACACAGTTTTTAGGAAAAGTTTTGCAAAATAAAGCGAAACACAAAAGCAATTTTCGTTTTGAAAAATTATTGATCGACGAAATCGCAGGTGTTGTGCGATGTGTTTTCTGTTCTCTTTGTTGTTGAGTCAATAATCGCAACGATGCATCGCTGTTATCCATTGCAGCGACGACAAACACCGCAGATCTGTTCTCATGAAGACGCATTTTCTCGTCTTGTATTTCGCTGTTTCACTTTTCATTGTTGCGATTGTTACTTAGCGATTTCTCATTTACTGTGTTCGCAAATGATTCGCATGTGGAAATGAAGAGTTAATTGCTTCGATAAGCATCTCAACGAGTATTGAACTGACAGTTGGTTGCTTGTTTGTAAACAGTGGAAACAAATTGCAAACCAAATTTATAGCGAAACAACATTAAAAGAGCAGCAATTGCTTTTCAATGAGCTTCTTTTCTATAGTGATTTGAATAAATTGCTCGCACAGTGAACGGTAGCCGTGAATACCTGTCTACGAATGATAAATTGGCGTACACTGGTTAACAGCGCCCGAATTGCGAACCAAAACCACATTTTATAAACGTTTTATTGCCGACTGTAAAAATCGATGCTTTATTGTACTTGCAAACGATGGAATCTGCGATCGGACAGTGTCCACATTTTATGACTCTTATTACCTGCAATGGTCCGTTGTAAATTAGGCAAATATTAGCGTCGAGAATAGTTCTTATCGAGTTTACACTCGCAGCTGAAAAGTGATAACAAACAGTTCGCAATTCGAGGCGAAGAATCGCTGTGATTAAGTGTGTGTTCGACTGTTGATCTGCACAATTCTGTAACGAAGAGAGTCGCTGACGACTTTGCGTTCATTGCGAACAGATAACAGCGACGAATTGGGACTTTGAAATTGTGTTTCGGATTAACTGTAAACGAATTTAGGCCCAGTGTGCACTTCACTCGCTATCAGCGTGTTTGAGTGCCTTCAACAAACCTGTAATCACGTTTCGAGTTATTTGTCGATATTATTGCCACTCCGAACACTTCGTATGAACAACTCTCCGAACACTCACAAGAAAGTCATCAACAACTTGAGAAGGTCACAATTGATTGTTCGTTCATTCCTGTGATAACGCTTCAACAGTCGTCACTAACTCATTGTACCTGTTGTCGACTTCGTTCACACCTTTCGCCGGACATGCATTGCATGTAAGACGATCGGTCGTTCGAAGCAGCCGACTTAATTCACAATTCGGACGGATGCTCATCTCTCAGTGTTCACCTTATTTACTTTTCTGCAGTTTGTTTATCACTTGAATTGCTTTGCAATAATGAACAGTGTTTGCAGTTCACAATGTTTCTCTATTTCTCAGCATTGCAGAAAACGAAACACTGTTTTACTGTTTCACTGTTTCCACTTTTGATTGACACTTATATTGCATACAAATATTGGCGATGTTTCACAGGTAAACACATTGTTTCGGTTGCGTTTCTCGAATTCGCTGATCGTTGTGATCTTTAATGACGGACCGCACACAACGAAGATGTGTTTTACGAACGCATTGTGCAGCTCGTATCGTTTTGCCACTTTTAATAGGATATTGGTTTCAGGCAACACTAGGAATTAATGGCGAATGCTTTGTACACGAGTAGATAGTAGCTTTAAGCAAAGTGTGTCGACTTTATTGCTTCTATGCGTTCAGCGTTGTTCATAGGGCGCTTAATGTCCGCTCTTTTCACGATTCTTTTCTCGAATTATTAAAGAGTACAAAGAAAGCGATGTTATCGTCTATCGACGGAGAGCGAAACTGCTCGCTGCTCTCAGAGGAAGCCATTCTTATTCTTTACATGCATCCCTGGTTAAGGACAGGTGGGAATCAATGCATAAACTGAAAGCCACTTTCTATTCTTGCCCAAGTTTCCTCTTCGTTCCTATTCTGTCCACTCCTCGTTGCAAACACCAGCAAACACTTTATCCTGGTTTAGCGACGCCCTATCTTTTGTACAATTCATCGGTTCTCCGCGAAGAAATGACGAAGAAAAACGTTCTCAAGTCGCACTCTACTAAACCAGTGCCACTCTCACCCAATCTCGCTAAACGGTCACCAAAGAAATGTTACTCGATTTCAGCGCTCGTTTCTCTCAAATTTTAAACCGTTGTCTTTCAAATTAAGCACCACTTTTTCGTCTAACAACTCATTCACTGTTATACTGTTATAATGACACCTCTTTTGCTTCGTTCTTCTCAAACCTATTATTTGTGACTCGATTTCGGCGTTGTGAATGGCATGAAGACGCAGCGAATGTGTGAAAATGAACGAACGCACAGTGAACCATTAGTACAGCAAATAATGTGAGAAATATTCAAAACGCATTCATTTCAAATTCAAAGCAAAAATTAAAATCGAAATAAAATGAAGTAAAGCACACAATATTTCAAACTTTTGCAGGCAAAAACTTTTCTGTCGACTAAAAAATAATTTCATAGAAATATTCGCAAAAGTCGACGTCGAACAAAAAAGTTCATGAATAAGTAAATATTCTGCATTTACATTATAATTTCATTTTGGATGTTGCTTTCGCGATGTTCTCTTTTTTCGCTCTCTTTTTTGTGCGTTCAATTGCATCGCGAAATGGAAGCAAAGTTAAAAGCAGTGTCACAAGAATTGAAATGTTTTTATTTTTTACCGGCTTTCGAATGCATTTGTCAAACGTATGCAATGTGCACTGCGATCTATCGCTGCTTGAAAAGCGAATCGAAAAGTGAGACAATGTTCGCTGCAACTGCAGTCTCTTGCCTCCGCGTTGCTCTTTCACTGTTCACCAGTTCACCAAGCAGCTCTTTCTCGTTTATAAATATGGATGAAACGACAAATAAAGTGAACAACTCTCCATTTTCGATATCAATGAAAAATTATTTTTCTCAAAAAGTTTCGCCTTCATTTAAACATTCTTCAGACTGTGATGATGAGCACTTTTTCGAATCGTATGCTGCAGACTCGTTCGCTTCCTCTGCAAATTATATCGATTTTGAATCTTAATATGCTTTCACTTGAAAACGTTGTCCTCTTCGCGATCGCATTGATCGCACGTTTTGGGAGTTGACTGCAAAGTCAAGTTTAAATGTAACCAAAATAAGACGAACTGCAGAAGTGTGCTCGAGACATTCTTTGGCCGGTAACTGTTACGCGACGTTTTCAAGTGCTTTTCCGAGAATTGTGTTCGCAACGCTTCACAGCGAGCGACGAATTCGCGGGTATATCTTCAATAGCGGGCGATCCATATGTGCAGGGGACGCAAAAGGGGAGCACCCAGTTTTGAATTTTAGTAAACAGCGAAACGTTACTGCGGAACGCAAACGGCCAGTTGTCAGCCCGAACACCGAGTGCTCCCTGCTGTTGCTATTGCTGCGGTTAAACATCCCCGGAGCTTACCAACGCAAATGGGATTCCAGACCGAGTCTTGTGTGTGGTGTGTTATGAGAATATTTTGCCATCGATGCTCGAGATGCCCCTTTCGCTGAATGCCCCGCTGTTCGAGTCTCTGTTTTAGTTCACAGTTTTCGGAGCTCACAAACTCACAAATTACACGAAACTTAAGAGAAGAGCTAAAAAAAGCTCAAACTTTTGATGGCAAAAATATGTTCGCTGTCCGCTTCGGAGTCTCTTTATCCTTTTGTGTTGCATTCGATGCGAATGAGTTCTGTTCCTCTTTTCGCCTGTTTGCACCACTGTTAACAGTTTCACCGAAAATGTTTTTATAGATTGCCTTTTTTGCATACATTTTTTGTAATAAAAGGGTTTTTGACCCATTCAGCAGTGGGCAGAACTCGCCGCGAATTTTGTTGCGCTCGTGTTCGACACATTCCACTGCAACTGTAAAATGCATTCAATTATTAGCTTATAACCAACTTAATTAACGATCATTTAACTCGCATTATGTTTTTTATCCGATTGCCGCATCTCTGCTCTCGGCTTTCTGTGCGTTCTCTGAATTCGCGGCGAGACACTAAATATATCACAAAAAGGCCATTCTTCGATTACAGCGATCGTCTTATCTGACGGCTGTAAACGTATGCAAG
>NCKV01000504.1:0-16972 GCA_003675905.2 Leptotrombidium deliense
ACAGTTTGTTAATGTAATTTTCAATAATCAAAACAAGCTTGTAGCAAGCAAGAACACAAAATTATTAAGGTACGTTTGATATTAATTTAAACATAGGCTTTAGAAATATCATATTTACAGTTTGCTTATTTTATTATTTCTTGAAATTGTTATAAATGATCAGAAATTTTCAACAAAACTTTAACTTTTTATGAAGATTAGAATGTTTTCAGTTCATCAAACATGAAGAAAATGTGTCAAATTTATGTTTCCAATATCTCTAATAGAATAATGAGTACAAAACTTTACTTGAAAACATTCGATTCATAAAACACAATGTTGATTAACTCTCATTTTTTGCATCCGCATCAATTTTTGCTAGGGATAAAGGTATTTGAATGACAAACACTTCATTGATTAGTTGCATTATAAAAAACTACAATTACGAGTTCATAAATATGAAATTTGTAATTTTTACCAATATTCAACTTTGTTACAAACAATATGAATATGAGAAATTGATTCATTGTTTTGAAGTTATGTTAACAGAAAACAGACTGAAAAGGAAACAAATTGTAAGGAAATCCTGCAACATCGCTTTGCTCAAAAGTTAGAAAAGTTTTCTGAGAACGAGAACTTCGGTTCAAAAACACTAACGTAGAAGTGGCGACACTTTGCGATTTCATGTTTATAAATTATAACACTGAACCAAAACGACAATCTTTTCATTCCAAGTGTTTCCATCTTTATTGGCAGCTGCAGGTAAAAATAATTATATATTATGTAATTTAATTGCGGTACTTATGGTTTGTCTATACTGACGTGTAATAGGATGATTTTAGTCTAATTCAGTTTATAATGACCTGTCAGTACGGTAATAATTATTGTTTACTTAAATGCTAAATTTATCTGAAACACTTTTGCATAATTTTTCTATCTTAAAGAATTTTTTTAAAAACTCAGGCAGTTTTGCGCAATAATGTTAAAATTTTTCCACTATGTTTAACATTGGGTATAGAATAAAGTTAGAAATTATTGTTACTGTTTTGAAACAAATGTTTTATTATAAAATGCCTGTGTGTTGAAACTGTTTTCATTGTATATTATGATTATGAGCGCCTAGGCACAAATTGTATATCAAGGAACGAATCGACGGAATCAAATCTAGCTTCGTAATAATCACGAATTTTCGTATTTCCTGTACGTTTGACGAGAATCGATTCCATTCCTGCGTCAGCTGATGCTTTCGCTTCTGTAAACGAATAAATTTAAAATTGTGTTATGATACAATATCAAAACAAACCTTTGCCAAAAGAAGTTACAATTAATACTTTTGCTGGAGTTTTGTTTAGATTAATTGATGTTGCATATTTTATAAAATCTGGTAAGCTATTTGCTACCATTTTTGCAGCATTTGATTCTTTCTGACTGAAGTAACCTTTAATAGTCGGAGTTAAATCTCCAACAGTTGTGTGCTGCAGAAGAAATTTAAGGTCTTCTATGCCAATTGAAGTATACAAGTAAATATTCATATTCTTAGACCACATATCAAAAGCGGGTTTTACATCTTCAAATAAATGAGTTTTCAATGCTCCTTTTGCCATTGCTTCTTGTCGAATGTCTCTCTGTATTGCATAATTAGACTCACTTTCATTCTTTTTATTAATCTGCCAAATCAGGTAATCAACCATCGATTTTTTAACATTTTGCTCGCCGTCTTCGTCACCTGAAACGATCGGACAGTCATCATGTTCGAATCTGAAACGATGATCGAGCGATTCACTTCTCAAATTGCTCAATATATCTGCGAGTCTCATATCACTCCAATGAGCGTCGATAAAGGATCGTAAATTGTTTTTGATGAACGGAATAACAACTTCATCTTCCCACTTTACTGAAGTAATCGTTCCATAAAAACCAACAATCACAGCAGTTGGAAGCCATGCTTTCATTTTTGGCTCATCGTTATCTGTCATTTCATATAAAATTGTTCTGAAGAGCGACAATAGATCTCTAAATAATTGCGAAGCTTTTGTTCGAAATACAAAATGCGACTAATAATCGCGCAATATGAACAATTGATACGAAAAACGAGCACTTCACGTGAATTAAGTAGACAAATAAAGTACAACTAAAAGTTGAAAAGTTTTTCGGTACCAAAATATTTGGTTAAAAGCGAGAAAGTGGCGCCACTTGGCGATCTGTTGCAAGTCGAAGCGTTGTGATGTGTTCTGTTCTGTGGCCAACAAATACAGAGATTATTTACAAATACGTCTAAGCTTATGGTGGACATGCTTTCTAGTTGACTGTTATCGACGTAAACATTGCGATGAGTTTGTGGCCTTTGACTGCCGAAATTATTATCACTTTTGTGCTTTCGGCGACTTTACTTTATCGATATGGAAATTGGAATCATCAAAATGTAATCACTACTCTCTCTGTTTTCATCGCTTGGTTTTTCTCCTTCATTGTCATCTTCATTCTTCCTTTAGATATTAGTAATGTAAGTGTACCTATGTAATTTCTTTGTGTCAATCACTGTTGTTTTATTTTTAGACTGCGTATCAACAATGTCTCGCTTCGGAAAATGCAACTCGACAAATTCCCACTGTGTTCCCACCAATAAATATATCAATTACAAACGTAACAGTACCTACGGTACCAGTGACACTTCCATCGGATAATATTGACGTTGCGAGTACGTGTTCAAAACCTTGGAGCTTCGCTCCATTTTCGGTGATGACGACATTGTGGAAAATTGTTTACTGGACCGGACAATTATTGACGTGGATTGTGTTACCAATGATGCAATCTTATTCGATGGCGGGTGATTTTACGACATTAGGAAAGCTACGTTCTGCTTTTGTCGAGAATGCGATCTATTACGGCTCATTTGCACTTATATTCGTAATCTTTTTTATTTACGTGGTGATTAACACTTCTCTTGACTGGTCCAACTTGAAAGTAATTTGTGTCACTGCATCAAACACGTGGGGATTATTTCTGTTAGTAGTGCTGCTTGGATACGGTTTAGTAGAGATACCTCGGTCGTGCTATTACACAAGTTTGTATGATCGAACTTTAAGCTATTTGTATTTCAAAATTGCCAAGCTGAGTGCTGAGAAGTGTGAGGCTGAAGAAAAACTAGACGACACGCTGGAAGAAATTCAGCATGCATATGAAACAATTATCACGTCTAATACCGTCTTCAAGCCGCATATTGATATTGTTTTGGAAAAATGTCCGTCAGAATGGAGGCAGCAATTAGTGAACAGATACTCTGAAGCAAATAGAAATCGGCGATTCAATGCATCGACTTCATTTAATGAAAAGTCTTTGGTCCGAATGCATCAAGCGATTAACAGAGCTGTACAATCACATCGACGAACTCATTGCCAATGGGATCATCTGATTCAGAAAACAATTGAATGGGAGGACGTGTCAAAAAACGAAACTAATCCTTTAAAAATGTATAAACCGACTTTGGCACCTCGACAGTCTTCAGGAATTGTGGCTATGATAGGTCAGCTGTACACACCAAGAGTTGAGTGGTACTGGAAATGTGTTGTTCGAAGTCCGTTATGTCGTTACTCCAGTTACATTTTATTTGCTTTTTCGTTAATGGTTGTGTGGTCCGAAATGACATTTTCTATTCAAAAACCTCCACTCAGTGTTTTTGCTTTTTTGTTTCAAGAGGCAAAATATTCTCACAATTACTTTTTTATTGAGGTTAGTTCCATAGAATGGCATTTTTGTAATACCTCTCTTGCAGATAATGTCGATATTGTCAATTGCGTATCTCAGTGTATGCACGTATTATACCGTTTTTAAAATTCGCGTTTTCAATTACTATTATCTTGCTTCACATCACCAAACAGACGAATACAGTCTCATATTTTGTGGAATGTAAGTTTTGTCGCATTTTTCTCTTATTCATCCATCCGACATTCAGGTTACTGTGTCGATTAACTCCTCCATTATGCCTCAACTTTTTGGGTCTCATACATTTGGACTCTCCGAATACAAAACTAACAACTCAAGAAACTGCTTTTACTCACATTATGGGTCAAATTGATATGAAAGCTATTCCGTTCATAAGCAACGGTCTAAATATATACCTTCCCATCGTTATGTGTCTCTTCTGTTTGGCTACTTTTTTTCAATTTGGTTCGAAATTGCTGCATATGATGGGAATCGAACAGTTCATTTTGGATGACGAAATGACGAGTGAGTTGGTTCGAGAAGGACAAGAACTCCTAAAGAGAGAAAAGAACAAACGATTGCGACAAGAAGAAAGCGAAGTGAATAAGGAGAGATGGAATTCGAGTATTGCAAGGGTCACGTTTCCAAATGATTCTGCAGCTAGTTCTACAAACACGCAATTCACGCGAAATACGTCTACAGACAGTGCTAAAACCGAATTGCTTACGGATGCCGAACAAATGGATTATTCAACGTGGAGTCACAGAGACAGGCCGCTGGCTACTAAACCACAAAAAGGCATATTTGATGACGTTTAGTCACATTCCAATTTATTAAATCTAGTCATTATTGCACGCTTTTGTTTCGAAAGCTGTTTTAGCTTCGAATTCAATACTTTAATGTAAAGTGTTGGGGAAGCGTTGGAGAATGTTCAATAACATAACTAACATTTCGTTGACAATAAATATTAACTGAAGCTTACAGGATTTGTTTGTTGTTCAGTTGACGTTACGGACAATAAATTGATTAAGAGTGTTACGGTCAAACAGCTATTTCATAATTCATTTCATATTGACTGTGACGCGCATTTGTGTCTTCCACTGCATTTACTGTTTTCACCCCTATTTGTGCATTGCGACTGTTTTTGATGATTCCAGATGAATCTGGTTGATTTTTGTGACTATGATGGCGTTCAATTTTATCAGACATCTCTAGAGCTTTCATAAACGACATCGGTCTCTTTGCAAAATGAGGATTAGTAGGTTTTGACTCTGGAGTGTTATTCATATCATTTGCATGTTGTCGCAATCTTTGAAGCTCACTTTCCGACGCGAACTTTGTGGCTAAATTTTCATCTACTTCAGTGTTGATCGAACAGCCAGCATCAGGCGAATAATAGATCACCATGCCCCCAACTGGACCTTCGCACCTTTGTTGTGAGTAAGTTTGTGTTGATATTTCGCCTATAGAAGTACTTTTTGCTGGTGAAATTGGACGTGAATGATGATAATAATGTTCGTGATGAACGTTGTGTTGGTTCTGAGCTCCACTGTAATTATAATTCATATTTGAACTTTTTGTCAAACAAAAAGGCTGTTGAAATCGTTGGGGATTTTCAATGGGACTCGTTGTGACGGGAAATGTTGTTTCGGTTTTACCACTAGATATGGAGAAAATTGTGTAATTACTTCACACGCACCAACTGTCATATCGCACTCACTCCACAAGCACTTGATTCTATGTCTATTTCTCAAGTGTAATGTGAAACTAACAATTTAAAAAATCACGCATCCATGAAAACTTATCAACCAGACTAATAGTGAAATTGTTCGTGAAATGAATAACATGTGCATATAGTGAAACCTCTCGAATATGAAAGAATACGACACGAAAAATGGATCGTTATTAAGAGGCGATCATAATTGCGAAGTACTGTCAAAATATTTTGTTGAGAAAACATTTGGGGAGAATTTTTATGATTATATCATCTTAAGCTACTTACTAAAACCGTATTCCTACTCGGAAGGGGGTTTAATCGATTAAGTTTCACTGTACAGAATAAATTCCGACTTACTTTTCATTTAGACGCATGGAGACTGCATAAGTGTGATGTGGCGATGATTTTCGGCTAACTTGCTGATAATTAGCAGTAGGACTTAAGGAGTATTGATTTACACCATTACTGCTATACATCTTTACAGCTGGATTTGAATGAATCCTTTCCTGTCGCGTGTTCGACGTTTGCGGTAAACTAGACATAGGACTGGTTGGAGGCGACGGCTCACAATCCCGAGACTGTCCTTGCACTGGACTGTCGATCCTTTCCATTGGAACTGCAGAACCATCGTTGTGACACTGAAAACATTTTATAAACATTACAGTTGACCAACGCGATTTACATTATGAATATTCACTCACGGCACTCTTTGATTTCGAATTTGTAAAGCTCTGCTTATCAATTAAATTACTATTCTGTTTTCCAGCTGTTACTAAATGTTTATCATCCATATAAACTTTAACAGTAGTGTCACTTTTTCCAGGGTGACTCAAAGAATTATACTGATGATAGTGACGCTGACTTTTTCGTCTATTTTGATACCTAAAAACCAATATTACCAATAATAAATCGCACAAAAATCTTACGTTGGATATTGAGGTCCACATAAAATGTAACAACAATTAGTGGCACAACCTTTCGAGAATGGGTTGTAACCCCCTTGAAACTTTCCCGTCACCTACATAAACGCATTAAAAGAAGATCAATGTTTGTACAACAGACCTGTTCATTTGTAGTTCTACCCCTGGCTACTAGAACGATATGAAATCCAGTCAACCCAATTATTGGAATAAATAATAGTGTAATGATGCCAATTATGACCATTCTAATACAATAATATAATGAATGATAACAACGTATAAATCTTACGAAATAACAGCATCCCGATCATCAAGGTTCTCACGAAACTCGTACACGTAAATTACACACCAAACAAATATGGATATCATGTGAATGCTTAGGAAAATTAGGAAAAAGAAGAAATGACGATAATTTCGCTTTCCGATACAATTATTAACCCAAGGGCAGTGATGATCAAATGTCTGTTATAAGATGAAAAAATTATGAGCGAAAAAACAAATAAATAAGCTCACCTCTACACAGTTATTACAAACACTGCAATGAGAACAACGCGGCGGTCGGTAAAACTGACAAGTTACACACCATTTCATTCTAACCATAATACCATTAATTTCTATATTTTTATATAAAGGAGCTCTAAAATCATCATCGATATCTTCATCAGGGGAAGCTAAATCAATCAAGTTAAGTTATTAAGTACTCCAAATAATGTATAATAACTTACCTTTTGTTATAACTCCAGGGTCCATAAACGTGGCTAAGAAGAAATTCGTTATGACGAAGACTGATATAACACCCTGTACAATTGTTATTGAAAAATGATAATTCGACTGTAAATATTGACATCTAAAAAGAGAAAAATTTTAGAGTTTACACTGTTTATATTGAATGTTTACGGAAAAGCAAAGAAGAGTGATGTTGAAGTCAACAATAAAAGCCATGCACAAATCGCTGGAATCAGCTTCGTCTTCGATTTACAGCTCCCCATCGCACCTCCGCTTTCACCCGTTTTAAATGTACACAATATTTGTGAATAAACACTGTATTCGTGAAGTAATCATTTCTTTAACTCATTTCGTTAATCACAAAAATGGTTGCAAAAGATTTAGTCAGCTGTGGGACCGTTTCTATAGTTCAATCATCACTTTTCATAAAGTTCGAAGTTCGACGAGATTCAAAATTTACGCAATTGCTTAGTTGAGTTGCGTGGAACACAGAAATCGATGAGATAATTCATTATTATGGCAGATTCATCACGCAGTAACTGAAAACATTTTCGCTCAAAGAAAATTTAAACAATGAGCAATTTTTAAGACGCGAAAAGATTGGAGGGAAAAATTGCAATCGATTAATTTCACTCAAAAGGAAAGTATTGAAATAAGTAAACAATGAAAACATAGCTTTGCGTACACATGAAACAGAAGTCTGAATTCGGTGTCTGAAAAGTTAAGTAACCGAAAGAAATCAAGTGCCTGATGTCATTATTCAAAACCTGTTATTTTCACTGAAAATTTTAACAAACTTTCTGTCCGACACTTTAATTTAGAGTGAAATCTCATGTTAATCAGCGTGTGTTGTGAATGTTAAATATTGTCCAGTTCACCGAAGAAAAGTTACAGGCATCAGTTTACAAACAAACTTTTATTTCATGATTAATGATTTTGAAAATCAAAACAAGCACAAAAGTCGTATTCTAAATTTTCTTCTTTATTGTTTTCGAGTTTTAAATACAAATTGTAAGAGTTGGATGATAAGAGTTGGAGGCAGTTTGCGAGTGAATTTAGATGAAATGTTTACCATTTTGACAACAGTGGAGCGTGTGCGACCACTGGGGCTTGTGCGATTACTGGGGCATGTGAGATTACTGGAGTATGAGCGATTTTGGTGAAAGGGACCTGCGCGATTCTGGTCACTGGGGCATAGCTGACCACCTTCTGGAGAGCGGGTGCGAAGTGTTGTTGTGTGAAGTGTTCCGTTCGTCCTGTTTCAGTGGCGTATGATCGAACGAAAACCGGTTCCTGTTCGTTGAAACTTTGTTTAAAAAAATATGAAAGCACACTGACTGACCTGAACAACTGCGGGTGCAGCATGCACTGAATGTCCAGAGATGAACGGAGCGGGGGCGACGACTGGAGCGGCAATCGGAGCGGCGACTTTGGCTGCCAACAACGGAGCATGAGCTACTGGAGCAGCGTGAACAATGGAAGCTCCATAAGCAACGGGAGCTGCGTGAACAAGTGGGGCAGCGTGAGCGATCGGGGCTGCGTGAACGATCGGAGCAGCGTGGACAATGGGTGCCTTGTGGACGAGAGCGTCGTGTCTGACATCGCTGTTGAAACTGTATCCCGAAAGCTTGGGTGCTTTAGCGAGAACTGAAGTTGGTTGTTCGACGATGGCCGTCTTCGCTGGATGATGCACTGGAATAGCAGCTGGAACTGAGTAATGTTGAACAACTGGTTGATGATGAACTGACGCAACTTCAATCGGTGCATGGTGAATGCTCTTTTGGATCACCGGTGCGGTCAAAATAGCCGGTGCACCGTAGTGCAGGTTTCCAGCAAAGGCACAGCCAACGAGAAGTGCGACAACGATCTGTGCATAACACAAATTACAATAAATTCATATGCAACAATCTTTTTTTACCAATTGTTTCATTTTGTTGTGTTTTGGTTACTTTCACAAATCAAGTGAAATGATTTTCGAGAACTTCTATTGAGCGCTTTTATACACCTCCGCCCTTTTTGGTCCACTAATTAATCGCCGATTGCCCGAAGATAGTTTATTGTGATTCGTAAACAGAAATGAGGTGTGTTACGTTTTCAACAGATGTTTGCGAATATAACGTTCTCCTTGGTCATCTCGATCGCTGGTTGTTCGTTCAAATCAGGTCAAGAGCGGCACAACAGTCACACTCAACTTTCACTGCTCTTAAAATCGGTTGCAAAGGACAACCCATCGTTCGTCTCAGCCTTCGTAACTTTCTTCGTAGTTGTTCCATCATATCGTTGAACTAACATTTCGTACTACTTTAATTATCGGCCTTCTCAACTGTCATCTCAAACTTTTTCAAGTTTTAATTTTGCACATTTCAAGACCGAAAATTACCTTCTCTCTCACTCAAATACTCTCGTTTATTAATTCATTGCTTGCATCTATAATCATGCAATAATGTTACGTTATAAATTTTCTTCCCATTTGTCATAGCTTAATGAAACTTATCACCATTTGTTAATTCTTTGACAAATTCGACTTTTTCAGCATCTTTTCTTCGATACTCTTTCACTGCCTTTGCTTTTTATCAATGGTCTATTAAAAACATGCATAATTTTTCTTTCATCACTTCCTGGTTACTTTTTTATTGTAAAAAATTAAGCAAAGTGGTTATTACACAGTTATAACACTTTTTTCTTAATCGTTCATCCTAAGTAATCATGAACTGCAATTTTCTAATTAATAATGTGTTTTGATTGCCATTTTAAACAAAATTATCCCTATTGCAAATTGATGTACATTCAAAAGCTATTCAACAATATTTCAGATGAAAGAGGGAATGAATGCTAAATTTTTAACACATTTGATTGAGAACAGATACTTGTTATTGATTACAAGCATTAGGTCATTATGTACAGATGCATTGCTTTGTATTTCGTGAGAAATTTGCTACAAACACAATTTTGCTCAATTAACGAAAGTTTAGTTCAATCAGTTGACGAAAGGAATCAATTTTCAATTTATGTGAATAACTTTATAACTCATTAGTTTAAACTACTAATCTCAATGTTAAAGCAACGCAATTGAAATAATCAGATAATCTACACTTGATCATTCATCGATTGGATTAGTTTTTTGGAGTTGTCTTTAACTTCAAAAAAATTCTTTTTTTTATTAGGTTGATCGATTATGTAAAAATAATTCATTATGATTCATCAAACGGAGGACATTTAATTACAAAAATAAGAATTAAATTTGTTATTGAGGGGGTACAACAGCCACTTTTTCACACTTTCCAAAAACGTTATTCTAATAAAATTCTGTGAATTAAAAAAAAGATTTTCAAGTGACGTTAAGTTTGCACTCAGCATCTTCAATGTAATTGATTTATTAAAGGACAAATCGAACGAATTATAAAAGAAGAATCGTAATAATGAATTTAATTTTTTATAATAATAACATTGTTGTTGAAATAAATCCATGGACACTTGTTTTGGAGGTGAATGGTGTTGTAATTTCTAACTCGGCTTTTGAAAGTCAATGATAGTTTTGCATCTATAAATCAATTGTAAAATGGCTGATTAACGTTATTCGAGGATTATTAACTGCATAATTACAATTTGAAATTTACAAGTTCATATTAACAAAAAAAAAAAAGAAATTTTGCTTTTTAATTGAATAATCAAATTGCTTGAACATAACACAGTTAAACATAAATAACACTGGAACCACTTTCAATACAAGCTGACAAAAAAAAACAATTACACTTTACCCAACTTTTTATGACGATACATAAATGTGTAATGATATCAATTGACTCAAAATTTTATGTTAATGCACCATTAGATGGCAATTAACGA
This sequence comes from Leptotrombidium deliense, assembly GCA_003675905.2. NCBI lineage: Eukaryota > Metazoa > Arthropoda > Arachnida > Trombidiformes > Trombiculidae > Leptotrombidium > Leptotrombidium deliense. Next base: position 10,891 of record NCKV01000504.1, read on the forward strand.
TGATACAAGGAATAAAAATGGTGAATTTCGGTATTAAACATGGAACAAAAAGTTAATTTGATCTTAGGGAACATGAAAATCATTATTTCCTGAAACAATGTACCAGTTATCAATTAGTGTCATTTTTAGTTTTTAATGTAAAAATGAGAATCTATAGAGACCGGAAATATGTTGAACGTGCAGCTGAACACAATGTTCTATGTCGAGCGAATGTTTGTATTTATTAACTGATTTTGATTCAATGACTTTAAAAAAATTATTCGAAATTATTTTGTCGTTGAACTCATTAAAAGTTGAATTCCGTGTTTTTTCATGAAATGTTTAATTAATCGAACAACGTGTATATCGTAATATCACTATTTCAGTGAATTTGTACTAAATAAAAAAATTTCGATGAGAACAAATCTTTAGTTTGCACACAGACATATTTTTTAAATATCAAGAATTTTACGCGAAATGTTGAGAAATGTGAAAGGAAAAGTAACATTTTGACACCCACGACGAAAATGAAATTTAGGTCACTTTCGTCAGTGATTCCATTTCGTAATTGATTATGACGCGATAATTATCATTCAGTTATGGCTTCATCGAATTTTTTGTCAACGAGTGTAGGATTTTGCAATTTTGTCAAAATCGGAAATAGCAGTTGCACTAGCACGGCGACAATCAAGTATTTGTCAAATATCAATTCCTGTTTTAGACAAAAAACAAATTAGGCCACAAAAGCGATCGGAGGTCAATTTGAGTTTTGGCGAACAAAGAACACAAACGATCAACTGAGAAACGGTCTGTCTGACTGCAGCTGTAGTCAAACAAACATTTATTTTATTTAATTTAATTTGATTATATACATTGTGCATTGGATATTGTCCGTTACTTTTTATCGCCGAAAGCGGAGTGACTTTTAAACAATGCTTCGCGTTTGACCTTTCGTTGTGTCGCCGAAGCTGCCTTTTAACCCGAAGCGAAGGCTGTGGACTCATAATAATTTGTAAGTCAATTTTGAAAGTGTTTCAATTCTTTTTTGTTGTTTTGGTTCACACTCAACGTTCACTTCAGACACTTTATGAACTTTCTGCTTTTCGACAAAAATTTACTTCAAATTGCAACGTGTCGTCTACTTTAACATATCAAGTTTCGTGTAACACTTCATTAAGTCAAAGTCTTCAAAACGTTATTTTGTTGTGTGTTCTTTATAACTGCGATCAATCATTTGCGCAAACTTCTGTTTATTTCGTGAAACTTTCATTTCTGTTCATTTTGAATCTCAAATTTTTAGAAAAATTTTTGAATTAAACAAATTTTTAATGAATGTTGATATACATTTTCAGTCACGAAAAATTTGACAAATTTGTTCTATAATTGTTCTGTTATAATCCGGAATTAAAAGTTTCAGATTTCAATTAATGCAAAACTTGGAAAAATAGGTTCCAATGTTGCGTGATTTTATTTTTTAACATTTACAATTTTTAAAATGTTAACTAGAGTACACAATTCATGTAAACACGTATTCTTAACAGTTTACAGTTAATCTATCAAAATAAGTAAACTGGATTGAAAATATGCAATATTTTGAAAAATATACAAGCCGTATTTATAACGTAAATATACAGTATATGCAGCATGATACAGTATTATTAACATTACTGAGAATTGCTTACATGAAATATGGTCCAATTCCCATAAACGTATGTGAACTAACGACTTGAATATGACTGATGACTATTTTTCAGACTGCAATCATAACGACTGTAGAAGCATTTAATGAATGCAATGTGTAAATGGACATTACTTATTCGTAATCTGAGTTTTGTTTAATTCTGCACGAATTTCTTTATTGAAATGTCAAATAAATGATTACAACATTGTCGACACATATTCAGCATAATAAAATTTCCTTATTTATGTGCTTCCGCAGCAGATGACAAATATAGTTACTTATATGTGATTATAACTTTGTTTTTCTGTTCCGCATAATTATTAATTATATTAAGCGAATGGATTAACGAAAGATTCTTAGCATATTTTTACATGTACTTGCATTGCAACCCAATTTGCCTAACAAGTTTGTGGTCTGTTGATTGTAGAAGAAAATGTTCGCTTATTACATGAAGAGTTGTTGAAGAATAATATGAAAAAGTTTGAAATCTTTTAAATCATTATTTCTTTGAAACTAGAGAAGTTCGTTTACATTTTAGTTCGAGTGTAATTGGTTACTAGTGGTAATCTTTAAGGTCAATAACAACGGTCAATCACTCGATACCAATGCAAGTATGACAGAAGATGTGCGAAGATGTCTGAGAATGTTTGACACTATTAGTAAAACGCACAAAAATTGGCAATGAAATGTTGAAAAGTAAAAGTTGCGAAAGACCCGAAAATTTTCGGACAACTTTTCCTTTCTGCGACTTGTTTCGCAAAATGAACAAAAACGTAATAAAATGATCTAAATTTTGAAAAACGGTTCACCTTCGAGTTAGGAGCAGCATCAAAATTATAGTAATTTATGCATTAACATAGTCATTGCGAATTTCTCATAAATGGATAAGATTCAGGCAATTTCCTCGTTGCTTCGGGCTTGTCTAACTTTTACTTTTAACCTTCGAAACGGTTTTAGAACTCATTTTTCAAAAAACAAAACCGAAAACTTGCAAAAGTGCTTTGTGTAAAAAACGCTGATCTGTTAATCCTTCGCAGTAATGTATTCGAAGTGTAACACAGTTGCAGTCGACAATGATTACCAGTGAAGATTGTTTACAACGTTTCACTTTGAAACAAAATTTCCTGGAGTATTAATTACGTACGAAATTAAGTAATTCGTGCGGCAATCAATTTGAGCTCTTTTCACAAATCGATAAATGGATGCTTGAGTCAAGGATTTCTATGCAAACGATGTTAACTGAAAGTGAAAAGAGTGCACGCAATGCAAATCGACAACATCAACAAATGGTGATCAATGAATTTAGGTGTTCTGTTTACGAAAAGGGTTGTGTGAACTTCTAAGCAAGCTGTTTTTACTGTACACTTTGCTTGCTCGAATACACACAAGAAAGACAAGTATTTATTAGTTCAATTTCATTCAATTTAATTATTACAAATTTTGACACACTGAAGCAGTTTCACTGAAATTGATTTCTTTACTTGACAAGTTTTCCTGAAAATATTCTAAAAAGCAATTCTATTAGCGATTTGTCAAAATTTAATAAATTTTAAAAAGCACTGCTGTGTTAAGCTTAAATGTGAACCAAACCTTTTCTATTACAAAACGAATTTGTTCTTTGAAGAGATTCGAAATGTGTACAAAAGCTGACCTTAATTATCGCAAGTAAATCGAAATCAAATTTATATGTATTTTAATGTGAATGTCGTTTAAAAGCGAACAGAAAATTTGATACAGTTTTGAAATTGAGAGTTGTGTGGATCCAAAATCAGTGTTCTTGGAATATAACAACTTTGGATTGAAATCAAAATTACAACCTTAACAAAAGTTTAATTAAACTTGGCAAACATTCGTGTTTTGCTTTTCTCGAGTGAGTAAACTTTTCAAAATTGAACCAAGCTGTTGTTAAGTTATATTACATTGAAATTAATATTACAATAACTTTTAAACAAGTACAAAATATATCACTTTCAATTAAGGTGTATTCATTTCCATTTTATTATTAAAATTTCTCGATTTGTCGTGAGAAACATTGCCTTCGTTCACAAGTTTTAGACATAAAATGCTTGCAGTTACTTTTCGTTGTAAGTTCTAAGAATGTGTAAATTGTAGGCAAAGAGTGAATATGTCTAATACGAGCGGTCAAGGAGAGTAAACAAGACTTTGATTATTATGAATGCGTGTTCTGAATGAATTGCAGTCGAGTTGTTATGTCGTCAGTTGCAATGGAAAGTAGGAAAGCGAAAGCGTGGACAAACAGTAAACTCGAATATTATAAGAAGTCAATAATTATGCTCCAAATGAATGTAAGTTCGAATTACCTCAGCGATGACCCAATTTCAATGCCAATAAACCTTCGAAAGGTTCGAACGTGAGGAAAACCGACGTCCCAATCGACAGCAATACGGCGGGTGCGGCGGGAGGAGGCCACAATGCTTGAAACATTCGAATGTTCCGTTTGTTCTGTTATATCGACAAAAAATGCAGGGGTGACGTTCGTGAGCACCTCTCCACCCATTTGCTCAGCGAATAAATGTTGTGTCCTTAACGCAAGAGGCCGAACGTCGGCCAAACGGCGAATCTGGACATCAGGCGAACAGTTAGTCGCGTATAAAAAGCAATTTGAACACAAATCTGAACATAATTTGAAAGAAAGCAAGTGAACAATGAAGTGCATCGTTATCGTATTCGCTTTGATTGCCAGCGCTTACGCTGGTTTCTTGAACGCGCCAGTTCATGCTCCCATCATCACTTCAGTCCCGGTTAAGACTTTAGCTCCGGTGGCCATTCAGGGCGTCGCTAATGTGCCCGTTCCAGGAGTCGCCCCAGTTGTCAATTACGTACAGACCTCAGTGCCTGCTGGTGTTAGCCATCATGCCTACACTGTTCCAGAAAGTCGATTCCAGAGAACAGATTGGGAAACTCCAGGTTAGTACTTTATATCTGTCAAATATTCTATCTCTAATTCCATTTCAGGTGCTCTTCACGCCATTCCAGCCATTGCCCGCTACGCAATCACCCAACCGGGATTCACCACATACATTCCCACCTCAATTCAAAAAACCCATATCAGCTCAGTCCCCGTTGTGACCAAGCATTTGTCTTCGGTGCCAGTCGTCACGAAATCTGTGGTTCAAGCTCCAGTTTTCGCTGCCAAAACTTTGGTCGCCGCTCCTCATTTCGCCGATGCCGGATATGGCCTCGGCGCCTACTAAACATCATCCAAAACTCATTCAACACTCAAAATTCTTTCTCTAACTCTGACACCAAATTCATTGTAAAAGCTAATTCTGAATAAAAGACGTTCTAAAAGATAACTTAAATAAAAATTACTTTTCATTTTATAATTTGTTCACTGATTTTCACTAAAAAGTAAAACAAATAAAATGAATAATAAGGACAGGCACTTATCATACCATCTCAGGAAACCATTCTTTTTACAACTATTTATGTTTCTCAATAATTCTATTGTAAATGAAATTTCATTAAAATGAAAATTAAACTTTTCACCGATTTTAAAACTTTGTAACGAATTGAAATTTTAATTCGAATTTATAATAACGAAAATCCGTTACTTTCCTATAGTGTCCCTGCTTCAAGGACTTTTAAAAAAACTTCATTTCGTTTTTTTTTTGCAGTAAATACGTCTACTTAATATTCAAATTTGTTTTTTGAAGCACTATTTCTTAATAAGCACAAATTACGTCTTAAAAATTTAATTCCTTTTTAATTTATAGGGATTTTAACACATTTAAATATGAAAAACTACATACCGTACTTCCGCACTTTAGCCGACATGTCGGTAGAAGTGAATTCTACCAAGTTTCGGTATAAACCGAAATTATCCTTATAAAGAGAATAAAAAATTCATAGTTGGTTAAATTCACTTCATCCGACACTTAAATATTGCCGAAAAAATCGCTCCAGTCGAAGAAGCAACATTATTTTGAAATCACGAAGCGAAAATAATATTTAAAGCAAAACGGTTTAACGGTAGTTGATGATGTTTTTGATCTTGATTAAAATTTGCAATCAAAAATTCTTGTTCGAATTATACCGACAGGTTGGTATGAACTAGAGATTAACACGGAGGTGAATTTTACCTCCGTCGCCGTCTCCGTTCCACTACCTCCGCTCCGTCTCCGTCTCCGCTACTGTATATTCACCTCCGTACGAAACCTCCGTTGACATTGCATTCAAATCCCTTTTAATATCCATTTGAAATTTAAAGTGTCAACTTTAAACAACTAGTGAAGATAATTTTCTGGTAGATTTTGGTCCTATCTGTAAAATTGTGCCGTGCTATTGGTCAACAGTCGGCACGGGAAGCATGATGGGGCATTCTTGGTTGAAAAGAGCCCACATTAACAAACTTACGTAACCTCCATAGAGAGTAAAGTTACCTCCTCTCCTTCTCTGCCT